>NQII01002628.1:3531-93677 GCA_002778355.1 Clitarchus hookeri | reverse complement strand
CTGAATTGATTATAGATGCTCAAAATTATGTTACATTGGCGGGAGATTGCGATGGTGGGTCAGGTGAAGCAACTGAAGACTGCACAGGTGATGGAGCTGACGACTAACTTGGTGGGGTAGAGTGACCTTGAGAATAATTAATGCTAGATTGCACAGGCTGAAGAGATAGTATATTGGTAAGGGAAGACAAGCTGCTTGAATAATGTATCTGGGCGAATTCTCCCATTGTGAGTTTAATAAGGCACACATCATCAATGTTGCGTTGGGCAGTCGCAATTTCAAATTTACTTCTGCCAGAGTTGCGTAGTTTGTTAGTGATGTGTTCGCCATACCCTGTGTATTCGTCATATCTTGCCATTGTGTTCGTCAATGTTTGCATGCATTTAAATGCTTCGTTAACTGTATGCTCTTCTGGTGTGGGCTTCTTTCGCTTCAGTTGAGGCGAACGCAATTGCGGAGCCGTCAGTACATGTTCCTCTGTGTTTACTGCACCCTATTCATGGGAAACTTCAGATACATCCTCGGGAAAACTTTCGTGGGTGTCTTGAGTCAGACAGAAGTGCGGCAGTTATTTCCTAGGAAAAAAATGAAATTTATAAGTTATCAACTGTAAATATATACTTTGCACAGCCTGACGAATACGCTGAAGGATGAGACGTTGCAAGTTATGTTTGCTCAATCAGCAGGTTGGGACAGACATGTAACCGGCCATTACATGGCACGCCCTTCCTGTTTACCTCGGCCTAAAACATTAATGCTCACCTGTGCAACCAATACCGCTAACTGTTTTGGAGAGTTATTTTAATTTTATGTACTCAAGCGTGTCAATGGCTTATACATAGGTGTGATATTTAGGAAGGTGGAGAAAGGGGGTCGTAATGGACATGATTTGATTTATTATCACGTGATAAAATAAGACTTTGTAAATGTGTAGAGTTTGTCTGCTTTGTTACCTCTATATCGCACTCGTATAGGGTTCAACAGTGGTACCAGTAATTTGTTTCAGATGCCCAAAAATGAGGATGAATGAATGGAAATCGCAAACG
This sequence comes from Clitarchus hookeri, assembly GCA_002778355.1. Lineage (NCBI taxonomy): Eukaryota > Metazoa > Arthropoda > Insecta > Phasmatodea > Phasmatidae > Clitarchus > Clitarchus hookeri. Next base: position 92,631 of record NQII01002628.1, on the reverse strand, counting down.
GGTTTGCTAACAGATGGAATTTCCCACTATGCATAGGTGCCATGGACTGCAAGCACGTATCAACAATAGCGCCGGAACATAGTGGAAGCATGTTCTGTAATTACAAAGGAAGCCATAGCATTGTGATGATGATAATAATGGATGCAAATTACAACGTAATTTATGCAAATGTAGGTTGCCAAGGCCGCGTTTCCGATGGCGGAGTGTTCCAAACTACCTCGTTCTATCAGAAACTGACTACGGAAACACTATATCTACCCTAAAGCCAGCTTCTACCTTGGAGGTCATTACACGTACAATGCGTATTAATAGCTGATGATGCATTTGCATTGTCAAGAAACGTTATGAAACCTTTATCCAGGTCATACCCCAGGCAGTGCCAGTCCAAACAGAATTTTTAATTGCAAACTGTGTAGGGCACGGCGAATTGTCGAAAACGTTTTCGGGATATTGACTGCGAGATTTAGAGTATTTCTAAAACTAATCGTCTAGCATCCCGACAAAGTGAAAGGGTAGCTCTGGCGTACATGTACTTGCACAATTTTCTTCGCAGGAACATTGCAGCAATTTAAGTATATTCCCCTACCGGTGCATTTGATGTTGCATGGATAATGGCACTGTTATTCCGGGATCTTGGAGAGCAGACGCACAAAACGCACATGGGCTCGTATATTTGCATCAACTACCTAGGAGACTTGCTGTTACAGCTCAGCACATAAGAAATTAATTGAGAGATTATTTCATTTTTCCACAAGGTTCTGTATCCTGGCAAAATTAATTTGCATAAACTGGCTTGTGCAATGATGTGCAGATGTTGAAAGTGTAATTAAAATATTTCATACATTGTGTACTAAAGTGATACAAGTATTACTTTTAACAATGTGAAAGGTGCTACTGATACATACTTATTGCAGTCCAAAATATATTAAACTATGTAGGATACTGTATGGTTACATGGAATTGTTGATTGTATTATATGCTAATTTCTCGTTTGTTTGTTTTATTTTTTACATTAACCCTTCGCTAATACAGTTATGGAAACAAATTTGTCACGAATATTTTTGCGTACCGGAAACGTGTATTTAAAAGAGGATATCTAAAATCATAGCAGTTGACTTTTCTCTATAAAATTAATTTGGAGCAAGTAAACAGTTCAAAATACATTTTTGTGCTTCTTATGCACAATCACAATATGCAACGTTGATGCACTATTTTCCGATCGAGTCTACGCTTTACGACTTGTTGTGAGCAGTCATACATTTATTTACAAGCGAGTACATGGTTCGAATTGCGACCAAATATTTCTAGTGTTTCTTATACGGCGTACAACTTAGCCTAATTTCACTTGGCATAAGCCAAATCTGCAGTTAGTTTTTGTTTATAATAAGCATTTTAGGTGCGACAAACACGTTTCTCCACGTTTTTAGAGGCCTCAATTCTAAACTGTCCAATACACAACAACCTCAGCATTCGATTTAAGTACCCAAACCCGGTTACAGAAATTTTTAATCTGGCATGCACATACCTTACTATTCTGTATATCCGTATCTGTTGAACGACTTCCTCTGGATTCATTTCCCGCCAGCAAAAATAGCAGCGGCTCATACCCAAACCAGTGAGTCTTTTTAGGTGACACACCACTTCTTTTGGAATCTGCTAGATCCTTATGTTCCCTCCGGAATTGTGTTTTCAGCGCTTGAATTTTCTTATCCACTTCCGCGGCACTTAACACTGTATTCCTTCGATAATACATCCCACGCATCAACTTTCTTATTACGGTCTATATAATCGCTACACTGTGCATCCCACAAGCTCGATGTTGAATGTAAATCTTATATGCACATGAGCGTGTTTTGAACAGACCATGCCATGACTTTAGATGTTGTGCTGCAACGACCGCGGTTGTACGGTGTTTTCCATCCCGGATGGGAAACAAATGTATCATACATTTGTACTTCTGACCACTATGTTTCAAACACTTGTTGGAAACACTTCACATATAAGTTTACAGCAGGTCTCCGACAACTGTCACATTGTTTACGACAGAAGTTTGTAAGTGTGGAGTAGTCTTTACAGTCATATCAATGCTTTCATACATATAGGTATGATCAGAAGTTGATTCAGAAGAAGTGTCGAGGAGGGGAGGGGGTCCACAAGGGACTTGGCCCCCTCTCCCGCCCCCAAACCCTCACTTTGACACAAAAGTATTCTGTGGAGGTTTTGAAACTGAACTTAAGTAATATCATATTTTTTTAAAAATAACCTTTTGGTTCGATTCTCGGCGGTGTCGCTCCCGGATTTTCACATTTGGGAATCGTGCCGGACGACGCCGATGGTCGGTTAATTTTCCCGGGGACCTGCCGTTTCACCCGCCCTTGTATTCCGGCGTTGCCCCATACTCACCTCACTTCATCCTCATCGGCTCTCAAGACTCCGGTGTTAAGAGCCGCCCAAATCTCTCCACTCTCTATCCTCCACTTCCATCTTCGATTTCCCCATTTCACTAGAAACCTCCCGCGGCACTTTTTTACTTCTGTAGACTCAACCATGTAGTTAGCCTTTGTGTATTCCGTCAGAGGAAGCAGGCAACCGCGCATTTTAAATGTTTTTCTAAATGTTTTTCTGACGCCAACGGTAAACCTCGCATCTTTTTCGTGTAGCTTGATCCGTCGTCCTTGTGCTGCCTCTCCGTAACTCGGTAACATATTGATACAGCCTTTTAAAATACTAGTCCTGCGAGTGCGCTAGTTCAAGTACGCGACAGCCAGAATGATGACTCAGTGTAGATCCAAGCCCATAAGCACGGCAGACCAGCACGATGTCCTCCGTCTACCGACCTCAACCCAGATTCATATGTCGGCTGCACAAGCACTTTCCTCACTTTCCCCGCCAGCTACGAGGCTGGTGATGGTTGATCTCTGAGAAGAAATGTCTGTCACGTTGGTATAGCTACAAAATATTTGCATTAAAAAAAAATAATAAGAAAAGTTTATTTCTGGAAATTTTGAATGTGACGTAAAACCGTTACCTGCTGAATGCGAATACCTACCAATTTATAAGCAATGAAGCATCGGTTTTTCGATTAGTTTTACATTTGTTACTTGGTAATTACAGGATGGCATTCCTTGTGGGTTAAGTTTATGTGTTGACATCGTGTTGGAGAAATCTGGGGAGAAAAAAATCTTAGACCTACCTATTTTAAGTATCATAACCTTACTCCCGCCCCCTTTTTTTTATCACGCCCCAGCTTTAAGAAATAATTAATCTAAGAATTACTTTTGCTGAAAATTGTTGTGTAGTGTTTCAGTAATGTTGACGTTCTCTGTATCATTGTAGCGAATTCAGTTAGTAGAAAACACGATTAAAGCCAACAATCGTACCTGGAGATTTCTGGAACTCGTCCTTCCTGTGCCGACCCGGTTTGTAAAATAAACGCATGCGTGTAGGCGTGCGTCAGTAGTGGCGGAAGTCAAGTGGAGAATGTGCAGGGGCAAATATGAAGAGCTCATTGGGTGAATATAGGCAGTGGAAAGCTAGATGTCTTAAGTTATGTTCCCAGCCCCAAAAATTGTACCACTAGACTGAGAAGTTTGTTGGACATTTTCCATTACCGAAGCCGATTACAAAAAGAGCCGTTTAAAAAAGGCAAAAAAATATTTTTTGCAATATATATATTCATACTCACACATATATATATATATATATATATATACACACACACACACACACACACACACACACACACTTAAAATTGATGACATTTCACCAAAAATCGCGCAAAAGCGTGCAAAATTTGCAATGTTATGCAAAAGTGGTACAAAAAACGTAGAACTAGCAACACAATAAATAAATGGCAAAGACCCTCACAACCGATAGAAACGGGGCCACGGTGGCTGGGCGGTTAGACTGCCCGCCTCCTACCAAAGCGAATCGGGTTCAATCCCCGGCCAGGTCACTCCCGGATTTTCGCAAGTGGGAATCGTGCCGGACGATGCCGCTGGTCGGCGGGTTTTCTCGGGGATCTCCCGTTTCACCCGCCCTTGTATTCCGGCGCTTCGCCATACTCACCTCACTTCATCCTCATCGGTTCTCAAGACCTCGTTGTTAAGAGCCCCCCAAATCTCTCAACTGAACTCAACTGACAGAAACATGTAGTATATATCTGGATATGAATAATCCAGTAGTCAATTATTACCGTGTGCGTGAGTTCTGTGCTGAACCAAAGACTAGGCAAGTACGCAGAGACGAAATAGCGTGACGGTTCCTTCGATCTGGGCGAACCCATTCTGTGATTGGATGTGCGAGGCTCTGGTCTTCGCGTCTAACTGGCTACTGCACGCTGCGAAAGGTTCCTCATTGGCTTGGCTGCCGTCTCAGTATAGTCCATTCACGGCTTATTCGGATGTTTTAAAACAAACCTTTGAAAAATCACCCTAGGAGTAACATGTCANCTCAACTGACAGAAACATGTAGTATATATCTGGATATGAATAATCCAGTAGTCAATTATTACCGTGTGCGTGAGTTGTGTGCTGAACCAAAGACTAGGCAAGTACGCAGAGACGAAATAGCGTGACGGTTCCTTCGATCTGGGCGAACCCATTCTGTGATTGGATGTGCGAGGCTCTGGTCTTCGCGTCTAACTGGCTACTGCACGCTGCGAAAGGTTCCTCATTAGCTTGGCTGCCGTCTGAGTATAGTCCATTCACGGCTTATTCGGATGTTTTAAAACAAACCTTTGAAAAATCACCCTAGGAGTAACATGTCANCAGTATAGTCCATTCACGGCTTATTCGGATGTTTTAAAACAAACCTTTGAAAAATCACCCTAGGAGTAACATGTCAACCTTTTTTTTTTTTTTAATAACTTGTATACCAAGGTTATATAACAGTGTGATCAACTTTAAAGTATTATATTTTTGAATAAATGAACCTTTAACTTAGTATCTTATATAACTTGTAATACTTATTTTGTATCCAATACGAATTAAAAACCGCGATACCAGCGATGTGTTAGCAACGGCTAGTAAGAAATAGTTCACAGTTAAAACATTGTTTTAGCCAAATTTTTTATATGCTATTTGTGAATTAAACATTGCCTATCAAAATATTCAAATTTTTAGGTAACATTGATGGAACATATTTTATTGTTACAATTAAAAATATCAGCGCAAATTACAGTGCGTAGGCCCTGGTAACAGGGTGTTTTTTTTCCGTCCGAGAAAGAAACGTGAATAGGTGGAGCGGAGCTTGTCGCTCTCTCTCTGTCTCTGTCTCTCTCTCTATCTCTCTCTCTCTCTCTCTCTCTCTATCGGGATGTTTCGCACCGCCAGTACTAGGCAGGGAAATTATACATTTTTTCAACTTTAGAATTTTGTAATTACTACAGCAAAAATAATGATTTATTAATTTGTAATATTCAACTGCGGCTCCGGCTTGCGCATGCGCTAGCTAGGCCAGATGGGTGCCTCCTCCGCAGCCCAGCCACGCCGCCACGCAGGGCTGCGTGAAAAATACCTAAAATTTTATGAAGTTTGTAAACGTATATTTTGAACCTACCTAGGCACGTTTGTGATAAATCTGTGTTTCCACGGAAGGAATAAATATACTGTTACGTGTGTCGTGCAGGGCTGCAGCCCCCTACCCCTGAACTATTTGTGAATTACAGTAAACAGTTTTTAATATCTCAATTTAAAATAAACCTTATTATTTCTTGTGGAGGTTTCTACTCTGCCAAATACCGTAGGCCGATCCCTCGACTGAGCAAACACTTGTTTATGTAGCTTGTACAGCGCTCGTGCTAGGCTGGGCTGCGGAGGAGGCACCCCATCTGGCCTAGCTAGCGCATGCGCAAGCCGGAGGCAGTGACGTTAATTGCGATGGAAAAAGGGAGGGGGGGGGGATCTCTCTTCGCGCGCACGTGAGCTGCATGGCTTCCAACCCTTGCATTCCGTCGCGCGACGAGCAACTGGCGCGCGCGTTTATATTGCTTTGCTGTCGTCAATCTGGTGATTACTTCAGGTGTAAAGTGAAGCATTTAGAGGTTTGTAGCTATGCTACTTTCACTACATTTGAATTTAATTTGGCATGAACAGAATAAATGTGATGGGTTTACAAGTTATTTATTTTTCTCAGCTATTACTAGAGGAGAAAAATTTAATTAAAAAGAAATGACTTATTAATTAATCAGACTTCATCAGCAAGGCAGCAGACAAATGAAATAAAATTTAATCGTGACGTGTATGGCAAGCACAAATGGCTGTGTAGATGTGAATTTAAAAAATGCTCTATTTTGTTTTTATAAAAACTATGTTTAAAATATTTTTAACTTATTTTATTAATTTGCTTATTTGTAATGTTGCACTTATCTGTGGTTTAAACTTAAACATCACAAATAAAATGGCGGGAATATTTTATTGGTACAGCATAAAATATGGGATGAGAAAGGAAATTACCATGTTAAAATAATTTTTTATCAATAAAACTTCTTGTGACAAAAAAAATTTTCATACGAGATTATTAAATAAGGTTGGTGCAAAAGTAAAACTGATTTAGCCATGCTCCATCATTTGTGACTAATCCTAAGTACTTACGAAAATCTAAGCGAAATGGAAATTTGAAGTTCACTGAATATTTAGTGCTTGTCAACTGTCAAATGTTCGTTTAGGTGAATAACAATGAACATTTTTGTTTGTCTGTCCATTTGTCTTTATGTTTATTACTAAAATGTTACTGAAATAATTACTTGAAACTGGACTTGAATTGTTGGCAAAAGCTATTTTGTTAAGTTGAAGAATTTTATTACAACATTTATTCCTCCTTTATGCAATCCATTCATGTCAATTTGGTACTTGTACTTTAAGGAAATATTTAGGAGCATATTGTTATACTGTATGGCCATTAACGACACAAGGCAAGTTTGGTTTCACAATTTTAATAGATTTTAGTTGATTATGCGCAATTATTTAGTCGGCAATAATGACATTTTAAGATTTTCGTTAAACATTCGTTAAAGCTGTGTTCTCATATTATTATTTTTCATTTTCTTTTCAGTTTCATGAAATCCAAGAACACAATTTTCTTTTTTGTTTTGTTAAACAAAAAGTCACTTTCGCACATTCCTAGAATATTTTAAAGCTTATTTTCAAACTTAAAATTTATATATATATATATAGCTCATTAAACTCACTCTCCTTCCAACTGTCAAATATTTAGTACCACTGTGCAGCCCTACCTGTGCTGAAACCCACAAGTCGCGACTGGTGTAACGGCTGTGTGTGAAAGTGTATTGTTGCGTACGCTGGGCTGGTGTGTTTGCGATTGCAAGTATTGAACGTGCGAAATTTGTACGTTTTAGCAGTTAACTGTTTTTATGACGAAATTAACTATTTGAAAGTAACGTCTGTTTATTTATCACAACATTGTAAACATTGCCCTAGGTGTCTGAAACACAATTATGCAACGTGCCTACGTTTACATGATTTCAATGTTTGCCACAATTCCAGTAAATTACTAAGCCCAGTCAGAAAATTTCAAATAAATAACTAAATAAACCTAGTAGACCTAGCCTATGCAAATAAATATGACAGCAATAAAAGTTACGGTAGGCCTATTTGTGTGCTTGTCCACCACTATATTTTAAGTTGTCGCTGCTACGTACAAAAAAATAAGCGACACGAGTTGCGTGCTTGAATTTACTGTCTTTATCTTTCGACTGATTGGTACTTCGTTTTAATATTTATTCAAACTGAGGCTGTCCTTTTTATGAAATAACCCATTACATATCAATGACAAGAGGTTGAACACTACCGTTCTTTCCCCCGCATTTGTATCAAGGTTAAACACATTCGTGGCAAAATAATAACTTGTATTATGTGTAATGTGCTATATCATGTAAAACACAACTATGTTAACAATATGTATTATAATAAGCGTAAGAACTATCGTCAATATATACCTTGTTAAAAAGTCATAAAGCCTACCTAAATACGTTTATAAACCTAAATTGTAAACATTCGAACGTAATTGTTTTTAAAATACGACAGAATTCTTTGGACAACTGTAAACACTATACAATGCATTTGACAGTTAAAACGTAGAAGCCACGTGGCAGTGTTTGTTTACGTGTAGCGGAAGGATACGTAATCGGTAACCAAAAGTAGAAGTTAAGCAGGGTTTCAGAAAAGTGTGAAGTAAGTGTGAGTGGACTAAAGTAGGGTACCAGGCGCTGATTGTCTAACGGCGTCCCAGCATTTTGCTGGCGTGTCCGACTGGAGTTCGCGGTATAAACCACAGACTAAAGTTGAGGTAGACCGATCTCGCTGGCTGCGCACAACCAATCTCCGTGTCGCAACATTGAACTGCTTTTCTGTCAACACGACTAGCGAAAACTGTTTAGTAAACAAGTGCTTTGAGATGTTTTTATACTCCATCTAACCAATTTGTAATGCAGGTTGACTACATTCCAATTTGTAAAAGTATCTTATTAATATAATAATGCGTGTCATTTAAAAATTAAGATATAAACAAACACGTTCATCACTGTTGACCATGTGACTTTGACCGTTGTGTATGATTGAGGTAGGTCAATGTTGGGTGCATACCCAGAAGACGAATAAGCGGTCTACCTCATCTTTAGTCTATAGGTATAAGCGGCCATTTAAGTGAAAGGATAGAGTTATTTTACCTGTTGTATTATTTTAGGAGAGCCTCGGCCACCTTTCACGATATCGCTTTCAAACAGAAAAATACTTTGTCTATCTTTTCCCGGGCAATATTTCTACAAAAAGGTTCTGTATAAAAAATTTAATACCCTGAAAATTGCGGGTAAATTAAAGCTTATATCCTCAACAAAAACATAAAAAAAAAACTCTTATTAATTTACTCCTACTTTCTCTCCTGTGGCATGGTTCTTCTCCTCAAAGAGCACACGGTGCTTTTCATTTAAAAGCAATATTGTGAAAGATAGCTGACACACGCCTAAAATCATTTTGCATGTGAGACCTTTTTCTTTTACTCGGCCGGTCCCGCACTAGGCAGTCGCCTTAAGAGTTCTACGTCCGGGCATATTTTCTGTAGATTGGTTGTTTGCGCGTTTACGTTTATCTCGGCAAATACATATCCTGGATGTACCATTTTTTTTGCCAGAAAAAAAAAAGAAACCAATTATCCATGCCCATATGTTTTCGTTTTTACTATAGTACGCATTTTATAAGAGAAAAATAATCCTGAAAATGGTAAAAAATCGCATTTCTAAAACTTTCCTGCGCAGTTTTCTTAAGAGATAGAAGATAAGTAAAATGGTAGAATCTTAGTTTAATCTGTGGGCTTTCATAGCTTGTAATAAAATCACACTGTTACATATTTGATTTGCACAGGAAAGCGTAACGACGGGGGCGCTGGGCGCGCGTCTTATTGTGTCTGTATAGCCGTGCATCGAACGCGAAAAAAACATATGGCGCCCATGTACTCTTATGGGGGTAGTATCCCTTCTTTCTTGGATTTATTTTTGTTGCACCATAGCTTACTTTTCGCATAAGGTATTTCGAAACTAGGGCTGTCAGGGCATATCTTAACATATATATATTTTTTAAGTCGACAGTATTTTGCGTGTATTGTTTTCCTTTAATCTGTAACCGTAATAAATGTTTACTCGTTATTTATTCTTTTTCAGTCTCACGTGGGAAAACACAGATTGAAATCAGTCCAGTCTGATTTAAGGAATTCTGTAGTGAAGATGTGTAAGTAGTAATAAGGTTTAAATTGCAACATTAAATATTTGCAGTAAGTTATAAAGAGCTAGAAACAAACACGAGATGGCAAAGATGCCACCACCTTCAGGGTTCCGCCTGGCTGGCGCTTGAACTGCGTTGTAGTATGTCTGAAAGCCTGGTTTTTCGACGAAACTATTAAACGTGCCCCCAGTATGTTTACCTGCAAAAAGACATACCCCAGACGAGGAAGGAATGGTACTTTAAAGTTACCACGCATGCTGTCAATATTATTTTGGAGCCCTACAATGTAGTTAAAAACGGCTTTTTCAGACTGCCGTATCTTAAAACATATAAGCCAGGCACGAGTCAAACTACGATAGGAGCCTGTATTAAACTTTACTACAGACTTTTCATTAATAAAATGTTAGTATCACCGCTGAAAGTCCCATAGGTACACGCAGCATTACGAGAACACTGCACGCCAGTTAAGAGTCGCGCGCGTAGCGGCTATGGCGCTCTTGTAGCGCACGCCAGTGTCTCTTATAGCTAGAGCTAGTAATTTTTCGTGGAAAAAAAATGAGTACATGGTAGACTTCAATGCTATAAGCACCCAACAGCAGTTTGTATACTGCTATTGGTTGCTGTCTGCTTGAGAAGGCGTTTTCATATTTGACCGGGCCACTAAAAATTTCGGCAATATTAACACGGCTCCTACGTGATTCGTGTGCAGAGAGTTAACACTTGTCAAAAAGTAATTCATCCAATTAAGATAGCTAAACGATCCTACAGTGTTTTGAAATATAACTTGTCTTGAAATATTTTCGCGAAATTTCACTACCCCTGCTTATGGTACTTGCGCTTCTTAGCCAAAAAAAAGGAGAAAAACCATGCAGGCAGGCTGTGTAGTATTGATCTTTGTAGCGACGGGCGCATCTCATCACACGCGAAGACAATTCAGAGCTCCTTGCGAAGTGCGAATGCGCCACAGTGCAGGTGGGTGGGGGACGCGCCAAGTGGGTGGGGCACGAGCCGGGAGGTATCGGCGTGTGGAAACACGTAACAGTTTTAGCGTGTCTTGGGCCGGAAATGAGCGCAGACTTCTCCGCGAATGCACTCGCGTCCTGGGGGAGTTGTCGTCGGTACAGGAAGCAAGCCGCCTCGCTTGGTCTGCCCACCGGAGCGGCCCAACACAACCGAACTTCCGCCCGAGAACCGCCGTTCCTTCCTTCCTTTCGCGACGAAATTTAACCTTCCGGGTTGAGGTCAAACTAGTTCGAATCCATCTGGAATCGGTGTAATTTTTGTTATATTCAACGACGAAGAAAAATAACTAAAAGTCAAGTACATGGAAACTTAAGCTTTCTCGTTAGCACTGCAATGTTAAAGGGACCCGCCTACCTGGCTCTTTAACTGCGTTTCAGGGTGTTTCAAATACACTTTTTTTTTCACTAAACTACGTAAGAGGCTGTATGATTCCTTATATAGAAATTATTAGTTTTAGTCTCATAACAGAAGAGTCAGGGTCATTACTGAAAATGTTTCATCGTAGAAGCATATTATTTCATCGTTCTGTGTAAATTCTTATACCTGATTTTTAATACGTGTTCCCTGGCTGTTACTATAAGGTGAGAATGCATTAATGTATAAAACATTTTATTAATGTAATTGTTGTATAAATATGCGTTAATAGTTCATATATTATGTCCGCAATGAAGGGTAATTAGCTAAGCTTCTATTGTCGCATTTTTCAATAAATCCTCCTAAATTTAAATCTGGAAGAAATAAATTAAAAAAAAACCAATATGGTGGGTGACGCGAGCTTTTAAGGCTCCCGTCTACCCGGAGCTTTTTTCCGCGTTTGAAACCGAGAAACGCAGGAGCGATAAGGACGACACTGCCACGCGCGTCAAGTGTGCCATCGCCACTAAGCGCAAGGCTCTGAACTGCGGCGTGCAGTGCTCTAGTCGCACTGCGTGTACCTATGGGACGTTCAGCGGTGACCCGATTATTTTATTGGTAGTAGGTCTGTAGGAAGGTTCAGTGCAGTGCCCTTAAGTTGTACGTATGTTACGATGCGTACATTTTGAGCTACAGTGCTTTAAAAAAACTATTTTTAGCTGTTTTGGAGTATGTACTCTGGAATTGCGTTTCTAACGTGCATGACATTTTGAAAGTACTCAGCAGCCCTCGTCTGAAGTGCGTAGAACAGCACTTTTAACGCAAGTTTAATAGTTTCGTGGAAATACGTGTGTTTCAAACACTCTGCAGCGCAGTTCAAACGCCAGGTAGGCGGGAGCCTTTACCTGCGTCGAGTGTGCTGATATGCGGGAATATGGGGCCTGTTGGGTACTTTCAAGACGTCACGCACATTAGAAACACAATTTCCGAGCATTACAACATAGCTAGAGACGGCTTTATCAAAGCGCTGTATTTCAACATATACGTGCCCGATACATACAGATATACTCGGGAGCCCTGCATTGAACATTGCTACAGACTTTTCACCTATAAAATGACAGGGTGACCGCTGTAAGTTCTATTGGTACACGCAACACGACGGGAACACTGCACGTCAGTCCAGAGTCTAGCACGTAGCAGTGACGACGCCGCACTTGATGCGCGCACCAGTAGTCCTTATTGCTCCAGCGCTTTTCGGCTTCAAACGTCGAAAATAGTTCCAGGGTGTTTCTCCACTATAGGTATTTTTTTTGTTATACTTCTATCAAACAACATTATACATATCTTTCGCCAAAGAAATGGTAGCTGAAACAGTTTGAAAGAGTCTTAAGAAGAGGTGAATAATGAATTGACTTTCACGTCGTATGGTTGTGCACAAAGAGACTCAATGCAGAGGCCTCCCACAAAGACAAAACAGGCCCGATTCCCGACGGGGTCATATAGATTTTCGTATATGGCAAACGTGGTGAACGTTGCCGTTGGCCGGTGGGTTTTCTCGGGGCACTCCTATTTCCCCCGTCTGTGATTTCTGCCGCTGCTCCATTCTCAGGTCAATTCACCTTCACCGGCGCTCAAGACCCTGCTTTTATGCGCCGACCAGAACTTCTGAACTCAATACAAGGATTCCATGATTCCAGCGGGCTTCGAATTACTTTATACCGACACAGTGGCTCAAACTTGAGCCATGCCGAGTATTGTGCGTGAATTATCAGCGGTACAGCCTTTCAGCCACATGAGCACTGCTACCGGGAGACCCTGGGAACCAACGAAGATTGGTGAGAAGTGAAGGAGGGGAACAGTAGAACGACATACGAAGGTAGTTAACTCTGATGTTGTAGAGATTGTAAGTTAAAGAGGTATGCAGTACGATTAATTTGCGCATAAAAGGAAAATTAGAAAGTAGCTAGCATGTTTCATCGAAGTATTCGACATAGTTACATAGTTTGTGAGAGGAATATGTGAGGCAAGGTGGTCGTTCCATCGAATTGCCCGCCACCTGGACCTTTGCGGCCAAACTGTGTGAAACTGTTGGAGTAGTGAAAACATGAGGGTACACATAAGCGCAGGGTTAGGTGTGTGAGACTCAGAATGAATACTAAAGGAGAGAAATGTTTCGTCGTCCTAGAGGCGCGAGTTCAGCCAACGTTCTCTCTTTCCATCATCCAGAGACATGTATGTAGTGGTGTCACTAGTGGCTCCTGTTTCCACCTGAAGGCGATTTTCAGATGACGACTTGCATTCACGACGGTCCCTATGTCATCTTCAGTTTGCATTCCGACTTCGTTTGCAGGGTTGTCGTAATTGGTTGACGTGGTAGGCTGGTGAATGGCGACGAATCCGTTTTTTTTTCTGGGCACGTATGACGACCGTACTCGAGTATGGAAGGGCACTGGACAGCACATCCATCAGAACTTTAATTGTTGAGCGAAACACCGCCAAAACTGGTGACGTCATTAAGTGGGGAGCGATCTCTTTCGATCTGTCTTCCCTAGTAGTGATAGTGATCAGGCGAACACAGATGGCAGAGCCGTACGTTCAGGAGATCCTGCTACACTATGTACTTCTCTTCAGGAAAGGGATACAACAGGCAATTTTCCAAAAGGATATTTTTCGCCCACATTAAGAACTGTTTTCTCAGAACTGCCTTTGTTATGTTGACACCCTCCCTTGGCCAGCCCGGTTATTTTTATAATCGTTCCCATTTGCTTGTGCCAAGTTACATTCCACTGTGATGTCTTTTTTAGTTGAGGCTGTTTTTATGGCAATGAGTGTATACAAACTACAAAATCTTCTTATGCACGTAGCTGGCTAACTAATTGTCCACTTTATTTTGTCATCACTGCGACAAGAAAATAACTATACATTATTTGTTTAACTTGTTCTAACTTAATATATTCTGGCAAGTGGTTTTCCCCCGTTTGAGATACTTTTTTGTACGTCAGCAATGACCTGTTTGCATATTTCTTTAAGAATTTAATTTGCGTCCATGTCTTTTACTGTAACCTGTAATTGTAATCGCGTTGTTACTAATGTGACGTTACCATGATATGTTTAGCCTCTTATACTTGTGCAGCAATTGTGCTACATTTTTGGAAATTACGTGCAGTATGTTATTAGAACGATCCTCGTTTTGACTTAGGACGTACCTTCCAGGAAACGGAACGTTCTTGCAGTGAATTTTAACGAAATATTAAAGTCGTTTTCGTGAAGGCATAAGCAGCATAGGGGAACACATGGAAAAGCAAGGGAATTGTAAACTTGTGGTAAAGTCAGGGAGATGTTGGTGAATTCAATGTGAGATATTATAATCTAGGCTAAAATGGTTAAAAATGTATTTAATAATAGACTGGGTATTGGTTGCTAACTTTTTTGGCCGAATGCCATTTTACCTAATGTATTCCACATTTTTGTTTTTAATCACAACTTTTTTGGGGTAGATTTTGAAGCTTAGTGGAGATGCTTTAGCTTTACGTGCAATCATAGAGATTATTGTAAATGTTTTCCTGGAGGAATTGTTAGCACATTGGTCGCGTTTGTAGCCACGTAGTTTGCATTCACAAGCGATTATGAAAATACGACTACATGTCAACGAGATTTCAAGACTAACCTGCTTCTGCCATGATAATATTTGATCAAGACATATTGTTTCATTCGGTTCCAAGCAGCTATTTACATAATGTTCACGTGCTTAAGAAAACCTTAGAAGTTTGTTTAAAAACTCTGTTATGTGCTACCAAATGCTTGCAAATATTTTGAAAGTCTGATGAATGTGGTGAATTAGCCTTAACGAACCAAAAGTGTGCCGGTAGCTGCATGTAACTGGCTGGCTTACTTCCACAGAAGTCGGCAACGAATGAGGGATAGTGTTGTTAAAAATGTGATGTTTTAATGAGAAACAAATCAAGTTGATTATTTTTGTTTTAGTCACAGCGGAAGAATTTGCTTAATAAAGCACATTTACGTTTCTAACGATTCCAGTGCGCAGTCTGATGTTCTCATTCACACGAGACTTCAGGTCTGTTTTTTTCTTTCCCCAATCCCCCCCTTGTTGATACATAAAGTACTGAGGTTTTGGTGCCACCATAGGATCCAATAAATAAAATATTGACCGACGTAGTATAATTTATGCACTTCATGCCATTAGCTCATGCTGCAGTTTTTATGTTTAAATTTAATAAAACATTTCACATTACAATTAGTAATATATTTCCGGTTGTATAATCTGTATTTAAAATAATTTAAAATATATTATTTTAAAGTATCTTAAATAGCATATTTAGCTATTTGTTCACTACACATACGGAGGTATAAATTAAAATGTTATTTGTCGACGGTAATTAAAGGACTAAGTGCAAGTAATGGCTTGAGCTATATAAAACCAAATGTTGAAATGCATTTGTGGAATAGATCACGAAATAAATGTTGTCCAATCCAGTCTAAAGTACTAGCTTATTTTTGGCTTTTGGTTATACTGCCATTAGCAAAAAAAAAAAAAAAAAGTAGGTCAGCCTCTTAAGCAACTTTTTTACATTCGTTAGGTTGTTGTTTGGTTATGATGTGACGTAATAAACGTGTCCTGTAATGGAAGTTACGGCAGTGTGTGTTGATCTTCTCAAGTCTCCACGATTGTCTTATGAATGTTCCTGGAACTGAGCTGCTGACCTCCCTACACTCTGTGTAACATGCGTTTACAGTACACACTTCATGATCATGTCATTTGAATATAACATGGTTCGGAGCTGTGATAATTTTCACCGGGCACTAATAGCTTTAACGGGTTCAAGTGATTTGCTACGTTATGTAGCGTCTTGTACTTGTAATGCTTCTTAGTTTCTGGTTCCAAGAAATTCACGTCTTTTTTGAGTGTTATTAAAAAATTTTTATATGTTAAGTTGGTTTTAATGTTTTAATGTTTTCGTGGGAAAACTTTACTACCCATAAAATATGTTGGTTTAATAAATTTTAGGAAAGTGACGTAAGTAAATTTTAATCGTTGCCCTGCAGGAGTCAACGAAGAAAAATTAATAATATACTGGAAAGATTAAGGAAAGATCAGAGAATTTTTACAAGGTCGTTGTAAGCATCCCAGATTAAGCATGGGAAAGAAGTAAATTATGATGCACGAAAGACGGTTCTTTATCTCAACCGTGCATCGTGTGGTGCTGCTTTTGAAAACCCTTGTTTCGTCTATGCAGCAGTTCATCCAGTTTCCTGCGCCAGTACCACCGGATGTTCCAGGGAGGAAACTGGTGCAGGGAACCCGCTGCAGTTCGAAAAAAATTAGGAAGTCCATATTTATCCTTCCTTTCCGTCATTCCCCCTCATGGCGCGTTGGAGACAGTTTAGCCGTTGTCTAGACTCTCAAAGCGTGTACTGGTCGACATTTACCCCGCTGTCTCCCCTACCCAACCCCGGAAGTTGTATATTAGGAGCACTTGAATAATCTCACTTCGTTATAAAGTGTCCAAGACTCCAGCATCTAATGCAACTTACATCGTGGTCAAGTTTGACCATCCCCTGCATTTGCTCGTCGTATGGGTTTTAATTTATTCTTAACAATTTATTACAGGATTTGTATTTAATAACTCTTACGAATGCTTATTACAAATTGCTGTCGTGTCAAGAGTATTATATATTATCATTTTTCTTGATTAGTGGTTTGTCAAGTAATTTGCTATATTGCCATCAGATACAGCAATAGTATTAGTTGTTAATTTTGAGAAGCCTTGTATAATTTTTGTACAGAGGGCTGCACTTGGGGGTATTTAGCAACTATTGGATCGTTGGCTTAAACTTTTACTTTTATCTACAATATGGACAAAGATGAAAACTTAGGTATTTTGCAGAATTTGCTTGCTTCGCTTATTTGCTGGTTTCGCCTAGCTGGAAAGACTTTCTGAGGTGGTAGTGTGGGCCTACTCGGGATATGAACCCCGTAATCATCTGAAATGTATTGGAGGTGACGCCTGTGCAACCTTGGTCGTAGAGATCGTCTTGCAGCTAAAGGTAGTTTACGTTAAACTGAGCACTTTCGAAAGCCCTGCTAAGATCCACACTGGTGGAAAATTGAAAATGAACGCCTATACGCAATGGTCGCACATGAATGGAGGTTTTATTGAATAATTATACAGGTTGCATACTGTATATGATAATGATCACATGGCTGTACACCTATGCACAGAGGCTGCAGAGTGTCTTGATCAACAATGTCAGTATCTTGTGTAACCGCCTTTAGCGACGATGCAGTTCCGCATTCGTGCGTAGAGACTATCATAAAGGTATCGTATGTCATCTTGGGGAATAGTGTTTCACGCTAATTCCACCCGCTGTTGCAATTGGTGGAGGTTTGTTGCCGGTATTGCAGACAACTCCAAACGCCATCCCCATCATGTCCCACACATGTTCAATGGGGGACAGGTCGGGTGATCGTGCTGGCCAGGAATTTGACGAACACTTTTGAGAGCGCGTTGGGTAACACGAGACGTGTGTACACGGGCATTGTCTTGCTGGAAGAGGATATCTTCTTGGCGTTGTAGGAACGGTAACAAAGTGGGCTGGATTATGTTCTGGATGTAGCGTTCACTGTTCAGTGTTAACTCAACAAACACCAGAGGCATACAGTCGTTGTAGGCTATTGCCCGCCAGACCACGATGCCAGGAGTTGGTCCTGTATGTCGCTGTCGTATACACTCTGGTTGTTGGCGCTATCCTGGTCGACGCCGCACTTGCAATCGACCATCACTGGCGCAAAGGCAGAAGCTGCTCTCATCACTTAACACAACTCCGCGCATTCATCCCTCCAGTTGCGTCGTTCGCGACACCACCCGAGGCGGGTTGCACGATGAGGTGTGAGAGGAAGCCTGGTGAGTGGCACCCTTGATCGTTGTCCAGCGTCCAGCAAACGGTTGGTGATAGTCCTAGCTGACACCCTGGGAGCAACAGTGACCTTAATCTGTGCGGCGG
Organism: Clitarchus hookeri; assembly: GCA_002778355.1. NCBI lineage: Eukaryota > Metazoa > Arthropoda > Insecta > Phasmatodea > Phasmatidae > Clitarchus > Clitarchus hookeri. Next base: position 74,497 of record NQII01002628.1, on the reverse strand, counting down.
TCGCCGTGCGATCAGTAATCGCTGCTCGTCTGATGCGGCGGTCCAGGCGGGAATCCATATGCATCTGCCGCCCGGAACCAGGTTGACAAGCATGTGCACCATCGTTGGACCACCGACACCACCAATGATGCACATCAGACACGTCACTTCCTACGTGTTGGGCAATTCTTCGGAAGGACCATCCAGCCTCCTTCAGGCCCACAATACCACATCGTTCAAAGTCCGTTATTTGCCCGAAGTATGGTCGTCTATGTCGTCGGGGCATGTCTACAATGCTTTCTACAAACAGGCCGATGCGCGAAACAACCGACTACTCTTTCACCGAGTAAATTACAGTTGTATTTGGCTTAGCGGTGTTGTGCCTAGTACGCGGTTCCTACTGTCCACAGCACAACACTGTTAATCATTGCATGTACTATCCTCTATCAGAGCTCCGTGTGCATATGGTGTTTCTAAGTCACCGCTTGAGTAGTATTCATTTTTCATTTTCCACCAGTGTACATACATGTAAGCAGACTGTGTATTCTTCCACCGTGTGTAAAATCAACATTGCCATGCACCTGATCACTTTATTCCTGCCTTGGTCAAGTGAAACTATCAAATTATTAGAAAAGTAATTATTTTACAAATTTACTAATTGTTACACTTATATACATTAAAAACCGAAAACAAAACAAATCATTTCAGTAGTAAAAATGTTTACCTAACTCTTTTTTATCTGAATGTTAGTGTATGGAACTACTTTCTTTGCGTCGTTACCAACTTTACTGGGCGCATACCAGTCAGCGTGCCTGTTAAAATACAGACTGAGTATAAAAGAATACCCCAACTTTGAAGCTTTATAATATCAAAACCAAACAACTTACAAACTTGGTTGACCAATCAAATGAACCGCGGAACCGTGACGTTTGTTTAACGTTCATAAATATTCAACGTGACCACCATGAGTGGCCCGAACGACATCTACGCGATAATCAAACTAGTTCCACGCTCTTGTCAGCATGTCCGGTGTTACGGTTTGGATGGCATTCGTAACTCTCGGTTTGAGGTAGTGAGGGAGAAGCGAGTTTGCATTCGACACGTCAATATGAAGAGGACGGTCTGATGTTTCCTTCACTGTTTTCGGCCCTTTATTTTTTCATGAGCCCACTGTTACTGGAATGCCTTATTTTGACATGCTCACTAAGTGGTTGTTTCCTCAGTTAGAAGAGGCGGCGGGGGACTTCATTTTCCAGCAGGATGGTGCGCCACCCCATCAGCACCTAGTTGTTCGCGTTTACCTGAACGAGACGTTGCCGCAACGCTGGATTGGTCGAGGAGCAGCTGGTGACCCGGCTCTTCATCACTGGCCCCCAAGAAGCCCAAATCGTACCCCGTGCGATTTTTTTTCTATGGGGGTACATAAAGGATTAAGTGTTTCGTCCACCATTGCCGGCTAACATTGACGACCTCAAAACTAGAATTACGGACGCCATCCAAACCGTAACAGCGGACATGCTGACAAGAGTGTGGAACGAGTTTTATTATCGCGTAGATGTGGTTCGGGCCGCTCGTTGTGGTCACAATGAACATTTATAAAAAATATGGTAAACGAAGTTCACAGTTCCACGGTTCATTTGATTGGTCAACCAAGATTGTAGGTTGTTTGGTTTTGATATTATAGACCTTCAAAGTTATGGTATTCTTTTATACTCACTCGGTACATGCAAGTAGAGACAGTAACATTTTTCAAAGGTTGATTTCAAAAGTGCTCACTGTACTGTGAACAGCCTATTGTAGTAGTTGCTTGAGAAGTGAGGATAGAGAAAGTGTTATTTATTAAAGCAGGAGCCTCACGTTTAGAATGTTTGAAAATAGCACCGACAAACTCCGACAAGTGATTCCTCACAAAATGTAGGCGAAATGTTTGCACATGATATATAGCCTGAAGCGCTTCTTATGGATGGCAATCGCATTTATAATCCATTCACGGTATCTTCGATACTTTTGAAAAGAACCTTTGAAAAATCACCCTAGGAGTTACATGTTGAATTGGTTATAAAAAAATTGTATATTTAAAAAGGTTTTGTCTTGCTTTTAGCACTGAAGCACTATATAAATTGGTTGTTTTAAGTTTTAAGTATATTTTTTCAATAAATTATAATAATTTGTTAAAAGTCCGTACGAATTAACAACGGATTTTGAAGGGACATGTTGGTTATAGCTGAAAAGAAATAGTTCGTAGGTTAAATATTAATATGTATAAATTTAATGCCGTAATTGTAAAGTTAATATTGCTAAACTATATATTTACATTTTCACGTAGCACTCATGGGTAAATATTTCACTGTTATTAATTGAAATTATATAAATTTCAGTGTCTGTCCAGCGGACTCATACACTCCATCTTGTCCGTTTGGGCACGTTGTTTTCAGAAGTATAACCACGCCATATTGGATATTGGAGACGCTGAATTGCGGTTATAAAACTAACGTAACAGATTCTTTCTACTTATAAGATAATTCTAGGTTAAGATGTAATTTTGGTATTATATTCTGTACCATATAAGAAGGCCACTTTTTGACAGCTCGGCGAAAGTAGCGCCACTGTTTACATCTGANCACTGTTTGTTTACAAAACATTTGACAGGTGTCACATGGCAATGTTTTGTATTCATACTGCGGAATGATACATAATTGGCTCCCTGAAAGTAGATCTTTAGCAGGGCTTCAGAAAATCTTGAAGTTACNCGGAATGATACATAATTGGCTCCCTGAAAGTAGATCTTTAGCAGGGCTTCAGAAAATCTTGAAGTTACCGTGAATATATTATAGAAGTGAGATGATGTACTTGCTTATTGGGAATAGCACGGGGAAAATTTACTCGGAACTTTACGAGAGTGTGAAGAGTATGAGATTAAACTATCCAGGAGCAAATATTACCTTTGTCATAAAAGAGGCCAAGGAAATAATGGAGCTGCCACCATGTTGTTGCTTGAAATTTCGCAATGCGAAATTCCAATCGACAATTCATAACGTATAATAAAAATAATGTTACAGTTAAATAAGAAGGTCGTTGTATGTTATTTCAGTAGACTTCACCATTTTTGAGCATTCATATATCGGAAACTGTACAGTCTGACGTTGTAACACAAGATATACTTTTTTTAATGATTTTAACATGCTTATTTATTATCAGCGATGGATATTCGATTGTCACCTCGCACAGCGAAATTTCAAGCAACAACAGTGTGGAAATCTTCATTATTTCCGTGATCTACTGTTATGATAAAGATGATGTTGATGAACTCCAAACGGTAACGGACTGCATCTTCCATTATAACTGTCTCTTCTGATTTTTACTCCATTTATACCTCTTAGAACAACTATAGCAGATGTAGTATATGTGTATCCCCGTTTATTTGCATGTTATCTACATACTCAGAGTTCCAAGTAAGTTGTTTCTCGTACTATTCGCAATAAACCGGTCTATCATTTCCTTTTAAGGGCGTGCACCAAGTGAACACGTTATGCTTTGTGTGTTGTGTATGCGTTCGCTTTTATTTTTGTGTAATCACTCGCAGGACTTTGTCGGTTTTATTTGTAAACTTTCTGTATATATTTTCATGCGGGCATTCTACATCATTTGTTTATCCCACATCCAAACTGCCATTTGACCTGGTTTAGGACATATTTAAACTGCCAACTATAGTTTCTTGTACGTCTTGTCTTGGCGTTCTCCGCTATCTTCTCCCCAGAGGTTCCCAGCTTCATATTTATACTAACCAATTTCTTTAATCCAACCTTTCCTGTCGTACCCTTTCTGCGATGTCTCCCAGCATCTTTAGTCTCTCTTTCACAGTTGCATTCGATATGTGACCCTACCTGGGCAGCTTACAGATTCTTTTCATTACATCCATCAATTAACTTTTTTTCCCTTGTCCCATGCTATTTGTTCTTTCCTTCGTGTCATTACTTTTCTTCAAGAAACACTGTTTAGTTTGTTGTAGGAACTTAATTCAATTATGCATCTCCTTTCCTCACTCTAATTACTTAACGAAGAGGAAACCTAGGTACTTAAGATTGTTTATTTTATTTTTGGCGTTCTTTTCAGTAGTCAAATCTTCCAACGCCGCTGTACTCTCTTGTTTCCAGAAATATCAGATAACATTATAGGGGCTGTGGAAAGGTTTCTCTGTGCGTGAGTTCCCGAAGTATAAAATCAAGAACTGAAGTCGAACTATTTAATATATTTCAGTGGGGTTGTTTTATTGACTATGTATTTGAATTAACAAAACAATCGCACACATCAATAGTTGACACAGTGTAAAGTTTTAGAATGAAAAATTTTCATTATTTTTCGAGCCATAACGTATAGAAATCACAAAATCAGTACATATGGAAAAATAATTGTTAAGAAAAAATGTTAAATGAATTTTATTTTTTTAAAAGTTCCTGCTAAAGGGTTTTACAAAAAAAAACGGGGTTTCCTTTATATATATACACACACACCGTAAATTAAATTTGTAGGAAATGCTATTTTGTTAATTTCAAGACAATTGTTTTGGCATGTTTACTGATTTTGTGGTTTACGTAAATTTTTCGCAAAAAGCAGGCAGTTATTTAATTGAGAACTACACTGAATAGCCAAAAAAACTGGTACACCTGCCTAATATCGTCTAGGGTCCCCCCGAGCACGCAGAAGTGCCATAAAACGACGTGGCATGGACTCGACTAATGTCTGAAGGTATGCAGGAGGCAATTCACACCATGATCTTTCAAGATCTTTTTCCGGCCGCAGCGATGTCGAAGATGTGATGTTTTACCGGATTCCCGATATTCACGGTACAATCGTGAAATGGTCGTACGCGAACATCCAAATGTTATCGCTACCTCGGAGATGCCATGTCCCATCTCTCGTGTGCCGACTATAACACCACGTTCAGACTCACTGAAATCTCGATAACCTGCCATTGTAGCAGCAGTTACTGATCAAGCTGCCGACCGTATCGCCTTACTCTGATTGGTTCCATACCTCTGTTATCTGCATACGCGAGCCTATATCAGTTTTTTTTGGCTCTTCAGTGTTGTGTATGATAATTACCAACATTCAAATATCGTGTCAATAAATCTAACCCAATCAAAATATTTATTAATTTCTTCTAAGTCTGTTCTTGATTTTGCTTCAGGAATTCATGCTGGGTGAATGGCAGCTCGCCCAGTAGATAAAAGTAAGGAAACAGAAAATGTGTGTATATGCCTGCTCAAGTTGCCTTTTGTGTGAAGAACGTATCGTGCTCGACTTGACCGCGTGGCGTGTTGCCGCATCGCGTGTATTGCAGGGGCACGGCACGGCACAGCCATCTATTGCGCCGTTTATTTTCAGAACCGCCGCACGAGGCCGTCAAAACGACCGGGCTTTACTTCCTTTGGAGCGGTATTGTTCTGGCGATGTGTCGCGTGAGACATGGGTGTTGCACGTGAATTTTCTCCGCTATGTACCAGCATTTGGTCCTGTGGTCACATCGCCTGAGTGTTGGTCATAAAGTCGTTTGCTCGATGTTCAGAACGGGAATTTTTGAAGTTTGAAATTTTCCCTCCGCGCTAGTTGTGATGTGCCTTCATCCTCGTGCTGACTGCGAAGGGCAACGGGAAATCACCTTGTAGGCTAGTTATTTTTTGTAGATATTCCTTTAGCGCCGAAACCAGCCTTCCTGCTAAAGAACACCCGTCATTATCTTTCGTAATGTGAGGCGTTACAATTCGCAGTTCAGATATACGTACTGCTTACTATTGCTTTTAAATTTTTACGGTTTTGAAAAGAGTCATAACTTAATGGTGGCCATAAAATATAATCAGACGTACTAATTTCGTTTTACTGAAAATAATGCTGTCCTATTACTGTTAAGCACAGACCCTCGTGCCGGGTTCAGGGCGCTTGCAGTCGTTCTAAGAGGGGGAAGGGGGTTACCATAACCTGGTTGCAGTTACTTTGCCTGGCGGGCGGGATGATTGACAGCTACCTGAACTGACGTCAACGTCCCTCTATCCCCATCACCCATCTAGAGAAGGCGGCGGGCTATTGAATGAAACTGTTCGTAATCTCTTACTTTGGCGCAACCTGACATGTAAAGCAATTTCTGGGCTAGGGCTGACGACACTATAAATATCTCTGCAGCAGGAGGGTCAGCAGTTTTTGTGGTAGCTATCTGGCTCAAGTGCGGTTCTCGGGCGAAGTCTGGTGCTGCGAGGGACATCATCGGAGAGGACGAACGACAGCGGAGGGTGTGAGACAACGATGGACGAGTGTGTATGTTGTGGACGGACGAGAGGGCGTGGCACCCGACGAGTAGAGGGCTACTTGTGCATGGTGGCGCTGGGAGCGCTCTAGAAAATTCCGGACTGGTGGAATCTGGACTGATTTAAAGGCGGGACTGTAAGAACGTGTAATACGGACTTTGTTGTAAATATTTAAACTGTCAAATATGGGCATATCATTTATAAAATAATTCAGTAGGTGTTGGTACACCATTTATTAGGACTGATATTAATTATTTGTTTGCATTAATTTCTGTGAGGTGATGGGCGAGTATGTATATAGTAGTTGTAAATGGCAAGTTATAGCAATTTATTGTTAGGTATAAGTCGAAAGTATTTTCTTTGTAGTTTTTTTTAATAAATTTAAAAAATTGTTATTCAATTTTTTATTTGATTGAGATCTTTAAAGAACCTGGCTAAGCCCACTGACTTTGAGAAATTATAACAAGTTAACATTTATCCACAGTGACATAGGTAAAACTGATCGAACTGTAAAATAACCGATGTAGGAGTTATATTTTTTCTTCTTGGCAGTTTTTGACATGCAACCAGAAAGTTTTTAATGCGCTTTATTCTCAGATGAATAACACTGTTATTTTTGCTAATTATTATTATTTTATTGCATCCGTCTGATTAAATCATAGCATCAATTCGTGGATGTAGGGCCTATTATTAAAGTGCTACATGTTACAGTAGATATGGTATTTGTACAGAATCAATAGTTCAAACTTTACAAAGTAAATTCTGCAGTCATGATGTTTGATACGATATCTTTTTAACTACTGCACATATACTAAATTGTTATATAATAATTTCACGTCTATTGCACATATTCGTATGTTTAATTGTTGAGAATACTGGATATCAAAAATATTACAAGCTAGTTTACTAATTTTCGAATATCACTTTCCGATATTACGCATGCTAGTACATATACCCGATTGATACCAACCTTTCGTATAGAACGCTGTAACTATTTTGATTTAGTGTATTCCTAGTAAAATGGTTAAGCACTATATTTCTTTTTAATACATCTCATTATGTTTACATATGGACATGGCATATATTCAGTCTCTTCACGGAACTGTGTGATCCCAAAATAACGCTAATCTTATAAAATACCAGGGAAAAAAATTAAATTTTACTGGGATATAATTTTTGGTTTTGGCTATCATATTCAAATTATTATAAATTATAAAATGGTTTGTCGGAAATGAAATAAACGAATATCGTAAGAATACCAACTGAGTAATTTAGTTTGGTACTTCTGAAATTTACTCTGAGTAGAGTTTTGATATTCACGTGCACAGGACCTATGCTTCCGTTTACGAAATTGACATAACTGAAAGTTTGCAGAGAAACAGAAAATGCTCCTACGGTAGTGACAAAAAAGTGAATCGTATTTCAAGATTAAATTATCAGCCAGTGTCTTTTTCGAGGTTTAATTTTTTTGCTTACATAATTAAAAAAAATATTGAATGTCCAGTCCCGCAACATTTAATAGCTCTATGTAAAAGTGTGTATAGATCGTCCCTTATCAGTTGTTACCAAATGTATGGGATTACGTCTTATGCAAAATGAGAAAATGGTAATTCACTTCATAGCTTATCATAAATTCACCCTTAAAAATATATTATTTATTTATAAAATGTTATATACTTAGTGCATGAGATTTAACTACACTTTCACCATAGTATTTTTGTTGACAGAATGTGTTGAATGTGTGAATAATGGCTAATAAGGCCCCCTCTCGTTATTAAGATAGAGGTTGCTATCTTGCTATTGTATTCGCGCTTATCACAGTTTGCATTGCTGCCAGGAATTTACCGCATTGTTTCTAACTTTGTGTGCTGTTTCAGTGAGAACCTTTGGCCGGAAATGATTGCACCAAGGCAACAACTCGAACATGATTATTGATTATTTAACGAGACATTTCGATTACAGCTCACAGTTACACAATTTAGTACAGTAGCAAGCTGGTACCCCCTATCATGAAATTATATTAGAAACCAACTATTGACACGTTTATCACATTCATTCAGCAAATATCTATGGCATATTATTTTGTTTCTCTCGTATTATATTAATATTTCAAATAAAATCATTTTAAACCACTCGATTTAAGGGTGCATATGTCCTGTAGTGATCATTTTAGGCTGATTACGGTCTCATGTTGCATGAGAAATCACCTTCGAGGTTTTCGAAACGGTGGATCAGGGAATATCTGTATATATATATATAAAGCGAATTTCGAAATATCATTTATTTGAAAATTTGGGTCTTTCAGTTTTATTGTATTTTGATTAGTTCTTGAGACATTCGTAAAATAGATTTGCCGACAATTGGAACCTTAACCGAGAAGACGTGAATAATATAACAGTGAAGTAGTTCGCATAAATACGTATAGAGAAAATCTTGTGGTGGGTTGGTAATTATAAGATTTATTATTTTCACAGATTTACTATAACTGGGAGTATGCATAAAAATTATGACTAATGGCCTTTGTTCAGAAGGGAAGCATTTATAGTTGCTAAAATATTGGCATTTGTGTAAGTTTCTGTTTCATGAAATAATATTTTTACGTAATTGTATTTTTATAGAGTTGATATAAATATCGAGGAATGTGTGTGCATAAAAAGTAACGATTGTTACTTTTTGTGATGGTCTATGTTCTCACTATGATAACGCTCTTACAGTTCAGCTGGCGCATCACCACTGCAAAAAAAATATAAAATAATTGATGCTCATATGCAGTGCTAATTTACCTCTTAGCCAATTTACCAGGTGGTTACCTGAAACACTAATCGTAACCGCTCAGAGAAAAAATAATTTAATGCTCTTAAAATTATAGCAAAATATTTCTACAAAATGTGTCTCTCTTTCTGGGAAGTTTCAGTCATACCATGCTGTCTGTTTGATTAAGAAGATCTTGCCCGATAGCTTTGAGTAAACTATCAAGTACACAGGAACTTGTAAACACGTCGGTTGCCCCGACGGAAGCTGAACTAAAACAAAACTCCAGTAAGTTTTAACGCTTCCAAACGCAAGGCAGGTGTGACGTACCCGCCGTGTTGCTGCTGTCAGTCCTCGCCGNGGGGGGGGGGGAGGCGGCGTTGGCGTGGCGGCTACATCACTCGCCTCCCACAAAGGTGAACCAAACTCGATTTCCGGCGAGGCCACTCCCGGATTTTCGCACTAGTAATCGTGCCGAACTATGTCACTAGTCGGTGGGGTTTCTCGGGGATCTCCAGTTTCTCCCGCCCTTACATTCTGGAGCTGCTCCATATTCACCCTGCTTCAACCTCATTGGCTTTCAAGATCTCGTTGTTTAAAGTGTAAGTAGAGTGTCTTTCAATGCATAAGCTGTTCATGGTAAAGTAAGCACTTTTGAGGCCCTAGTTACTTTTTCCTTTCAGCAATTTTAAATCCTTAACCGCCTTTTAAAATAATAATTGCCATGTAAGTAATCAACACAGTGTATATATTCCACCGCATCCGTAAGTTAACGTCTAAGACTAAAATAAAATATATTTATTCACTTACTCTAAATGAGAGGGCTTTCGAAAGTGCTCACTTTACCATGAATAACCAACATGACACCATTCAACCAACTAAACAATGCGCAGAACTCATTAATGCTAGTACACACACCACCAAAATCGCCAGAAAAGTACCAATGATGTTGCACATGAAAGAACATGCATTTACAGAGTGAGTATAAAAGAATACTTCAACTTTGAAGGGCTATAATATCGAAACCAAACAACCTACAACCTTGATTGATCAATCAAATTAACCGTGGAACTGCGAACTTCGTTTACCATATCTTCATAAATGTTCATTGTGATCACAACGAGCTGCCCGAACGACATCTATGCGATAATCAAATTCGTTCCACACTCTTGCCAGCATGTCCGGTGTTGCAGTTTGGATGGCGTCTGCAATTCTCGTTTTGAGGTCGTGAATGTTAGCCGGCAATAGTGGACGAAACACTGACGCTACTCCCCACCTGTGTGATACAGGATGGTTCATAGGATCTGAGTTAATTTTACCAGGTACAGACTATAAGGTGCCTTGAATGTTGAATAGGGCGAATAATAATAACACCATCACTTTTACAGGTTTATTTGACGGGAATTCGTACATACATTCCCGGCACTATTGCGTGAATTACACATACTTTCTCGGACCTTGTGCCGAGAATTATCTCATATGTTACTGACCCTGTGAGTTCTGGGGCCTGAAGGGCTGATTACAGTGCTCCGGCTATGTTACCGATGGCTTGGGGGACACTAGGCTACAGGACACTTCCCTGAGTGGCGATATGGGTACTTATCTGTATTTGTTGCTGGGTTGTGGTTCTGGCAGAAGTTGAGGTCTGGTGAGTTGGGTGGCCCTGTTACAGGCCCTCGGACTGGCTGTCGTTGGCATGCTGCACTCAGCTGGCTTCCTCCTTCGGCGTTGGCTGACTAACTCCCACGTCCTGGCGAGGGACTCTTGGCGGGCCCCCACCCCAGCATCCGCCTTCTCGGCATGGGGTTGCAATGGACTAATCTCACTCGCTCGACGTGGCGCTCCTCATTGAAGATCGACTCCAGTTCTCGGTGTAGGGTTGTAACTGACTCGGCTGACGTCCACAATCCGGCTTCCGATGCCTGACGCCATGCGCGTCCTGGTGTGGCGCTTCCCAGCGCTGTGCCACCTGCCGCTCGTCGCTTTCCGGCGATGGGGTATCACGGACTGAGTGTCTCTGCGAACTGACTCGGTGCACGGAGTTACTGGTTAACTGTCCCGATACTCGTGTATCTGACTGACTTATTTCAACTTACGTGCCTAATGTGACTAACTCTGCTATGGTCCGACCCCCTGGCCTCTCGGTGTCCCGACGGACTTCCTCTCTCTGCGCGCGATTCTAACTGACGGGGTCGACAGCTCTCACGTAACTGATCCCCCTTGTCTCACAAATTGATTTTTAACCTATTTTCATCCACTCTTAGAACCTTACACATGTCTTCCCTTGTTAGGGGAAGAGGAAAGGGGGAGGTGGTGAACAATGGCCACATCCTCCATGTGCCAAGGCTCTTACAGGTGGAGGGGGAAGCCTGCGGTGCCACTGNACAAACCCTATCAGCTTTTTCTGCGGTGCTTGTTAATGTTCTCCTGCGTTTTTCTAGGAGTGAAGGGGGGCTCGTGGCACAAACTTTTAAGTTTGTCAGCCTTTTATCGGTGCGTATAACCCTTCAGTACGTGTTTTATTCTCTCATTGGCGGAAATCGTCAGACTATCTCGTCCTTTCTTTAGCATGTACAAGTTTCACGGCATTGGCAAAGGGGAGGGGGGTTGGAAGAGACCCACACCTCAACCTTGACATGTGTAAACTACGTCCTGTGCTCTGGCTTGCCTTCGTCGTAGGCGTTAATGGCTGACACATATCTCGTGTGCTCCAGTGGAAGGGGGTGGGGGTAGGGTATGGCTTGTGTTGTGACAGCTGAGCTTCTACGTTGAATATGGCATGCATCAACACTTAATCCTTTATGAACACCCATAGAAAAAATCGCACGGGGTAAGATCCGGGCTTCTTGGGGGTCAGTGATGAAGAGCCTGTTCACCAGCTGCTCCCCGACCAATCCAGTGTTACCTGCTACGTCTCGTTCAGGTATCTGCGAACGGCTAGCTGCTAATGAGGTGGTGGACCATCCTGCTGGAAAATGAAGTCCCCCGCCGCCTCTTATAATTGAGGAAAGAAGCACTCTGTAAGCATTTCCAAATAAGGTATTCCAGTAACAGTGGGCTCGTGAAAAAAGAAAGGGCAGAAAACAGTGTCTTTGGATACAGTGCAAAACACGTTCACTTTGGGGGAAGTACGCCCGTGTTCGGTGGTTTCATGTGAAGTCTCCTGACCCCATATCCGTACGTTGTGCCGTTTCACCTTATCATTTGTATGGAACATCGCTTCATCGCTAAAAAAAACCAGCTTAGGCATGAAGGCATCGTCTACCTCGTTCTAGGCAAGAACGAATACGCAGAAATCACGCCTCAGTTCTTTATCACTTTCGGTAAGAACCTGTACAAGCTATAACCTCTATGGTTTGTACAGCAATCGCTTTCGCAACACTGCCCATACTGTCGATTGAGGGATTTGCATTTCCCGGCTAGTTTTTCGAGTTGATTTTCTCGGACTGCGAACGAACGCTTGTTTAATCCGTTGCACATTCTCTTCGGACACACGTGCCCACCCGGAACTTTTGCCTTTGCAAAGGCACCCTGTGTCATGGAACTGACGAAACCAACGTACGATACTCCACCTATCGGGAGGATGATGTCCGTATTTGCAACGGAATTCACGTTCAACATTCGTAACCGTTTCACATTTAGCAAACTGAATAACACAGAACGCCTTCTGTTGTTCTGTCGCCATCGTGATGCGGACTAACACACAACACACGCTCATAGTGTGACGACAGACGCTCCCAGTGTCATCTCTCGGCACATAAAGGAAACATCAAACCATCCCCTTCACATTTACGTGTCTAATGCGAGTTCTCTACCCTCTCACCATCTCAAACCGAGTTTTACGAACACCATCCAAACGGTAACACCGGACATGCTGACAAGAGCGTGGAACAAGTTTGATTATCGCGTAAATGTCGTTCGGGCCGCTCATGGTTTTCACATTGAACATTTATGAATGTATGGTAAACAAACTTCACGGTTCCACGTTTAATTTGATTGGTCAATCGAGGTTGTAGGCTGTTTGGTTTTGATATTGTAGGCCTTCAAAGTTGCGGTATTCTTTTATACTCAACCGGCATTTTCTAACACTGTCAATTTATTTATTTAATTGTGTTTAGATAAGTTAATAAGTCTAATTTTTAAATTGAATTGTAGTATATATCGACACTGGATTCCTCAGAAACCATGGTTTGCAAAAAAACCTACGTGAAGTAAGGCAATCATAATAATGACTATAGTTGTAAGTAAAAAAATATTGTTACTTAATATTTCCAATAATAAATTTATTTTATGAACTTTTATTTATGTTGTAAAAATGATAACTTCCGAGACTGAAATAAATGTGCAAAAAATAAATTATTCAAAATATTGGTAAACATCACTAGAAATTTTTATAACATACAATCAGAGTAATTGTATTATGCTGGTCTTTTTAAAAAAAAAAAAGAGGGGTAGGTGTTTGCAACATGTTATTTTTGAAGCATCTATAATTGAAATACGCTTAAATTTTGATTTCAAAATAATCTATTATTGAGTAATTTAAAAACATATTAAATATTTAAATGGTAGTAAGATATTTTACAGGTACAGAGTATGCACATTTTTCTTTCAAACGCAACATAAATCGAGCCTTGGCGTGCATTTTTTTTCGTAGTGCTGTGTGTACCAATGGGACTTTCAGCGGTGACTATTATTTTTTTGTTGGAAAGTTTGTAGGAAGATTCAGTGCAGGACCCTCTGGTAGTTTTATATGTATCTTATGCGTATATTTTGAGCTACGGCGCTCTGAAAAAGTAATTTTTAGCCGCTTTGGAGTACTCGAAAATGGTGTTTCTAACGTACGTGACATCTTGAAAGTACTCAACAGCCCTCGTCTGAAGTGTGTGTTCTTTTCGTAGAACATCACATTAGACACCCGTTTAATAGTTTCGACGGAAAACGTGTATTCCAAAAACTCTACCGAGCGGGGTGGCGCAGTGGCAACTCACTGGACTCGCATTCGGGAGGACCCGGGTTCGTTTAATTTTTTCGGTTTTCAATGTTTTCCCGAAATCACTCCAGGCGAATGCTGGGATGGGTCCTTAACACAGGCTATTGCCGATTACTTCCCATTTCCTTCCCCAAATCCCTCGTCCCTGAACAACTTGCTCCGTCTCTAATGACCTTGCTGTCGACGAGACGTTAAGACCAACTACGTACCTCAAACACTCTGCAACGCAGTTCAAGCGACAGGTAGGCGGGAACCTTAGAGACGCCCAAACTTCTGCACTTCTCTCCTATCGCTTAAGTGTATTGGTGACTTTAGTACACTCGGGGGTGATAGGCGAACAGCAAAAATTGAGAAGCTTGCTTGTAATAGTAAATGTGTGATAATAGCACGTTCGATCACATGCCCGCAGCCACATAAACAATCAGTTTTATCCAGCGTTATATTTGGGCGTTATTACCGATATCGATAAGAAACGACTTATTAGAAGCAGTTAAAAATGATTGTGTATACAATCCACTTTTGAAGTATACTATTGAAACATAAAATCCCTAGCGTTGATTCCAAGTAGTGTGTCAGTACTGCTGGCTGGCATAACTCCAGTAACGTTGGTAGCGAATCATGAAAAGTGGTTCTGTGATTTTAATGTCGTTCGAAAGTGCAATATTCAGAACTCGTGGCTTTCGAAAATTGTTTCTATTTCATCAACATAATACTAATATTGCTTAGTAGAAAAAATATTTTAAAATTATAGCAGTGTCATATGCTTAAGTGTTTGTATGATGATTAGAAACACTGCAACATTAGTTTTTACGTGTGGTGGAGAAACAGTGGTCATAAAGTATTAAGTAAACCGAGTTGTCAAAAAGTGCTGCTCAGTTAATTAAGAACCAACGTGCGTCTTAATTCCTTCGTTAGACCAATTGTTGGCTAAACATTCTTGAAGTTGAAAAAAAATAATTTAGTTTTTCATTTAGGAGCACACATATTGGGAACGGGCGTGCCCCCCTATCCCCTCTACTTTACACTGAAATGTACCGCAGTATGTAGATGATAACTATTTTGTAACTAATTCATTATTTATTTTCTGTCCTATACAGAGAATTAGTTATTATTACAGTATATAAATAAGTACTACTGTGCGACTAATGCATGGTCCTGCAATTCTTTTACTTCGGACTCTCCCTGAGTAAATAATACTTTCTGCGCTTTTGGTTTTATTAATAAAAATGTGACAATTAATAGGCTTACTTGTGTTGTTTTAATGTTTTTTGTATAACTCATTAGTGTTGTTGGGGGGGAGGGGGAATAGGTATTACAGAAATTTGGAGCGGAGGATGGGTTGAGATTTCTGCCCAGTTGTTTTGTTTGAAGGTGAATTTTGATACAATACTACAATAAAAATATTGTGAACAGCTTACGAATGAGTAGCGCTCGGTATATAACGGTTACTTCTCAGCCAGCCAACCAGCCTGTTTTATGTGTGCAGTTCTTTTTTTTTTTTATGTTCATCAGTGGAAATAGCGAAGCGTAAAAATAGGGTGCGTAATTCACGTTCGTTGAAGACGAGCGTTTCAAAAATAATTTCAGTTCCGGTGCGCGGAGTAGTATTTCTGGCACGGCGGCAGAGTTTTTAAATCCGCCGCGATAAAAATAATCCCGTAACGTGGCGACGGGGCCCACGCACGTCGTAAACCCCTCCCCCTTCCAGCTCCGGCGAGAGTATGGCGGGGGAGGGATCCAGCAGGTGGTGTTTTCCATGTAGTTTGCCGTATTACCCTGCCGCAGCTCTGCGCCTGTCTCACCCACCCTAAGAGAACAGTAGTTGGTTTTTCTAATTAAAATAATTTTTTATATTCAGACATTAAGTCGGTTTACCTACCCCAAAGTAACCGATTATTTTTGTACCATAAACTAAGTTTAAAATGTGTGTATGTGTACATAAATTTTTATAGCTGTATATGAGTGTGTGCGTTATACACACACATTCAATGAACAACGTGGATAGGACCTACGGTTAGCTCCTTTGATTACGTCACTGGCTCCTGAGATCCACGGTTCGATCCCGGGCCCCGGCGGGCGGGAAATTTTCGGATCGGAGACTGTCATGTGGGGAGTGGTGTGGTGGACACTGCGTCGTGGTGTGAGGGGTTTCTCGGGATTATCCCGTTTTCTCCCCATTCTTTATTATGCTGCATCTCCATCCCCATCTCGTCTCATCTCATCCATTCTTCGGGCTGGACGGAACGATAGGTCTGTCTGTCCCTCGGGTAGGGAAACCGGCTCATGTTAGTACCAACCTCCTGTCATCCATACATGACCCTGCCTCAGGCGGGAACCACGTGTGGATTTATTTTAAAACTCTTTGGAATACTGTAAACTCTCATTGCACGTAATGTTCTCGATTTGCCGAGAGAAGTTTGAATAACGTTTCGTGTCATGTAGCAAACGCGAGTATCACAGGTACCCACCTGCTATTACTGTTCTTGAGGCGTTGTTTAGATTTACTTCAGTGTGTTTTCAGTAACTGCTGAGGAATGAGGCACGATTCCGGGAGCCGATGTGCGTTGCTAGTGGCCACCTGCCTATCGGAACATCGCGAACTCCGCTACGCCCTGCTGGCGATGCTCACGGTTGTGCTGCCGATGATCAGAGAAGCGGATGACAATCACGCCCCTGATACTTCGAGCAAACACCTACATGGAGAGTGAGCGGCCTCTCGCTGTTGTTTACTATGTTGTATTGTGTAACCAAGATCTCGTTCAGCTGACGTGGGGCAGTTCCGTAGTGTGAATATGGAGTAGAGTAATCTCGCCGGCTGCGTAGGACCAGTCTCCGTGTCCCAACAATTAACTGCTTTGCTGCCAACATGACTATCGTAAACGGCGTGGATGGGATTTTAGGTTAGAACACTGTTTAGTAAACAAGAACTTTTATATGTTTGTATACTTCTTATAAAAATTTTTAATGCAGTTTGATTAAATTGAAATTGGCAAAAGTATTTTATTCATAGCCTGTCATTTAAAAATTCCATATAAACATACACTTTCATTACTGTTGACCTTGTGACTTTGACGGTGTGTTGGTTTGCAGTAGGTCAATGTTGGGTACATGAGCAGAAGACGAAGAATTGGTGTACCTAATCTTCTGTGTGCATTTCGGTGGAGTTTAGCAGTTTTGTGCAATGCAGTCATGTATATGTCTGTTTGGAACAACTTCATTAACCATTTCATGGTAGCAGCAGTCTTGTCTTACAATATATTGGCGCTTTGTGCCTGTTTTCTTTTATTCTTGTCACCATATGCGAGTTCGTTAACAAGGGTTGTTTACAATGGTTGTTTACATCGCCATATGCAACACTTTTGAGTCCAATATTTAAAATTATGAATTATAACTCTTTCATATTTAATGTCAAACATTTCGACAGTGCTTTAAGGGTTGTACGCAAGTGCTGCATAGTTTGGTTTAACCATTAACAGTTAATAATTGCCATGCAATTATTTCTGTGCCTGGGTATAGATGTGTGTTTCACAACAAATGATGCAATCATCTATCCTGATATATTATCGAAAACCTAATGCACTATTAGCACAATTACGCGCATAAAAGCTAAATGTGACGGGACCTTTGTAGTTACACTGGGCATCGAACCACGTGGTGTAGACTCGGTAATCATTAATTCAGTCGTTCCGGAAATTGGACCCGTCCATTAGCTGTCTGGAGTATAGGATGTCTTGGTATTAATAGCCGCCGAGTACCCAAAGTTCATTGTATAGTCTATTACCGATTTGCGCAGTAAAAACTTTATTACTTTACCACTAAATGTTTAAAGGTACTACCGAAGTTTTACGCTTTCGTGTTGTTTGCGCTCAGTTGTTGCAGTACTGCACCGAGTTGTAAGTTTGTGACCTGAACACCGCCGTATCCTCGAGTTCCGGTTTGTTCTCCGGCTGGGCACAGGTGAGCACTTTCTGTTTTACTGTGTTGGCGGTCCCGCTCTGAAAATTTCGCCGAGTTTCCCGCCAAACTGTGGTGGAAATCTTGAGTAGCGCGAGTAACTGGCGCGTTGCCGTATTTTAATAAGCGGTTGCCTGCGCGCAGCGGAGCCTAGTCTGACGAAAGCCCAGGCAATGAATGATTCCCAAACTGTGGCCCGTGATTTGGGCGGTTCTTAACATCGGGGTCTTGAGAGCCGATGAGGGTGAAGCGAGGTGAGTATGGAGCCAGAATGCAAGGGCGGGGCATGCGGGAGCTCCCTGAGAAAACCCGACGACCAGCGGCATCGTCCGGCACGATTCCCACATGCGAAACGGCCCCGCCGGGAATTGAACCAGGTTCGCCTTGGTTGGTAGGCGAGTAGTCTAACCACTACACTACCGCGGCCCCTAACTGTGGTCCGTGGCTAGATTCCAGGTCGTTCGCGAAACTTTTTGAATACGTCCATCAAGTATTACCATTGATATGAGATGCCGAGCTCTAAATATTGGTAATTGCGCTTATTCCGTTCTGTTTAATGACGTGTTCATTTATTTCGATTTTTATTTTTAAATGTAATAAAGTAATACATTTTATTATTTTGATTTTAATTTCTTGACAATAAGATAAGTATACAAGGTTTTTTTAAAAATGTAAATGTAGTTAATTGAATTTATCAAATATAAATTTCATATTTTGGTATTTTTATGTGAAGATGTGTAAAGCCAGGTGGTTCGTGATAACTGCCATTCTACATCTAGCGGTCCATGGGAAAGGAAAGTTCGAGTATCGCCGGTTGACGTATTAGCTAACCACTCCCACCCCTCCCCTCATTAACGCTTCCCTCGAGCGAATCTTGCTCAGGCCACAGACAGACCGTATAACAGCAGCGTCCTTCCTCTCTGCTGTAATGACGACTTGATGCTCTCTTCCAACCGTAGGGGGTTTTTGCCCTTCGTGCTCGCCCCCTCGACGATACAGGGGTTGGTTTCCATGACGACGGGATTGTTGCTGTGGGGGATGGTGGCGGGGGTGTACAGCACAGCTGGAAAGTAGGGACCCACCACTTCTGTAGGGAGTGATTGCATTTTGCTAAGTGAAGGGAGGCGATATCGATCAGTGCACGAAGGAACAACCTACCTGAGAAACTTTCCCACAATCCAAGTCGCCATTTATTTGTTCCGTTTTAAAAAAAAGTTGCCTTTCTTTTTACATTTTATGTTTATAAGAATGTTTCTGTGGCCCTGTTTTCCTTATTTCCTTAAAAATGTCAGTAAAGGAAATTTTTAGTATAAATAAATTAAGTGTTGTAACAATGAATGTGTAAAACGTAATGAAACCTAACGACGACTCAATCGTACTCACTGCACACAGCAGTATACAACAATGGCATACAATAAACGTAATGTAAAGTAATGATAAACTGAGGAAGAAAAGGGGTTCTGTACGCCTCTGTGTATATGATTATGACGTTGCGACAGATGTAGTACGTATAATGAGATTTCTGGGTAGAGTGCAAACCCTAGCTGCGTGGTCACGACCGTCAGAATTGAAAACAAAATTGATGTGCGTATTGAAAATCAGAATTATTGCCCCTTCAACCCCTTGACAACCCAAAACAGTGTGATAATTTTAATTTAAAATCCCCTTAGTGACGATTGAAGGCAGTCTGACGAGTTACTTTTACCCGGTCCCCTTCAGACTGTAAGTAAGAATATATATATATATATATATATATATATATATACACATATACACGCACGCACGCGCGCACACACACACACACACACACTTGATCTTACCAATTGGAGGTATCGTGCACTATTTGTACACCCAGCAACACAGCAGTCTGGTAATAAAAATACTTGAGGACAGAATAAACACATACAAAAACAGGAACACTAGGAGAACATCTTGCTACTACTATGAAATGAAATCAATGGGCGACTAAGTTTGAAGAAATGTCTGGCAGTTTAACTGGGCTTTGAATAATTTGATTTTACTCAGAAAAACAACATAATTCATCCCAATGGCAATACAAATTA
This sequence comes from Clitarchus hookeri, assembly GCA_002778355.1. Classification (NCBI taxonomy): domain Eukaryota; kingdom Metazoa; phylum Arthropoda; class Insecta; order Phasmatodea; family Phasmatidae; genus Clitarchus; species Clitarchus hookeri. Next base: position 54,461 of record NQII01002628.1, on the reverse strand, counting down.
GCAGATTATCTGTGACTCTGAAATTATTAACAAAAAAATGGAAATATTTCTGCTTGGATTAGTGGCCTTTGAAACACTAGTGCCCTCGTGATGGTAAAAAATTGAAATACTTGAAAATGTTCAGAAATCACACCATTTCTTAAGTGTACCTTCAAAAATAATTACTTTAAATAAAACGTTTGCAATTAGCTAGCAGTAGAGCAAGGGTTCAGTTCAGGTTTGCCGTAGTAAAATGTCGGAAAAGTCGTGTACGTACGAAAAACAACATGGTGGCGTGAAAATGTTCTAGAAGGTTGAATTAACGGTGTTAGTTGAAAAACTTTATTTCTTAGCTGGAATTAGTGTTCAAACGTAGAATGTCGATGCTATGGAAGTTCCCGAAGATCAGGTACGACGACGGAGCATCTCTCCGGATGCGCAGCAGCCCTGGGTGGCGTCTTCCCTATATGTATGCACACGGCTTACGGTGCTAGCATACAGTTCAATGGCACCTTAATGGACGTATCACGAGTTCTAGCTAACCTCTCTGAAAGCTACGCGCAGGAGGCTCATACAGGCCTACTCTACTTACTGCGTTAAACACCTCGCGTCTTCGTCTCTGGTAGACGGCCTGCACGTTCAGAGGTGCGAACAAGGACTTTCCTATTAAACATCTGTATTTAACACCTGGTGCACAGCCCACCCGGGCTGGTTGCGTGATGTCGCGTAACAAGATGACCGTCTTCTTCGTTGGAAACTTAACTTTAAAATGTTCTTTAAACACTGACCAATCACGAGGGTTACATTTTAAATTCATATGTACTGCCACTTTTAAACTGCCCCAACGTTCAGTATGCATAGTCATATGGCCTTGTAAGTGCACGCACACAACGTAAAAATAGAAAGACACATAAATTTGCCGCCAAAATAAAAATACAGTTAATAAATAAATATTATGGACTCTGTTTCAAAACAAATAAATACATCTTGCCACAAAAACAAAAAAAAAAATAATGTGAATAATAATAATATTGAGATTGTTTAACACAAAATTTATTATTTGTAGCTCAAAAAGCATTTGTTACAGTTTTTAATTGAAAAAATTATATTCCTTGGTAAAAGTCTTTATTTTCATAGTTGCAAATTTATTTAAATTCAATTAATAGGAATACACATTATGCTTAATAGAAAAATACAACAAAAAGAATTTACTAGCTAACGTTAGCATTCAAAATTGTACTTCCTTTTCTACTAAGACATATCTGGCTTACTTTTTAATGTGACATGCAAATAACACTGCATTATCTGCTAGTATCTTAATTGGCTGCTACAACGACTTCCATAATGACTTAGTTATAAAATTGCTAGTTACCAGACAATTTCACTTTACATTTATACATACCTGTCTGAATAAACCAGATTGTTCATTACCGAATTAAATTTAAAATACTTATTTTTATTAATGTTAATTTTTGCATTATTTTATTTTCCATTCTCGTTGTATTGTGGATTTGTGAACTTTACAATTTCGCGCTTAAAATGACCTTTGTTATGTCACAAAAATACTGGAAACGTGTGGGGGGTGTGAAATTACATTGTTGCCATAATATTTTTGAAGCCTAATGCAGTAGCTTTAATAACATTTCTTAGCAGTTGTACAAAACAAATATTTACATAAAACAGTAATTATTGGTGAAGTGTTTTAATAGTGTCAAAATCGACTCTTTGTACTGGCGATATTGCAGCAAGGGAGAGGTACAGCTTAAAGTTGGAAAACACACAGATTCAATATTCGTTTTGTGGTTCGCCTTCATCAGCGCAGCTGACAGTTATAGTGGTGGAGGGGGGCTGACATAATCCTTAACATTGCTCGCTATGTTATTATATTGCTATTAGTAATATTTTGCATGGTTGTTCAATATTTAAATATATTCTTAAAATACTTTTGTTCTGATGTTTTGCAATCTTTGTCTTCCCAGTAATTCGTTATTTGTAATTATGAAATCATAACAATTTTCGGAGTTTTACAGTTGTGATTTACGCGCCACGTGATATGTACATAGTTACGAGACATCCAATACGTATGAATGTTAACACTAAAGCCTGACCATAAAAACCATCACATAAAACTGTACTGAAAGTAAATAACTTTAACATACGTGACCATTTGGCAGTTGCCACTCGACCTACTTAGTTTGTGATACGCAAGAAGTCAGAATTTTTCTGAAATAATACAGTTAACTTGATTGGTCGTCGAAAAACTTGACGGGTAAAGCTGCCTTGTGGTGGAAGTGACGATCACCGCTTACTTTTTTCCTCCCGGAATGGAACGACTCTTTTCTTCGAGAAAATCCACAATATTGTAGGCCTAGCTTTGTGCAGAATCATCGGACCGCGTTTACCTTTCAGCGTTGCCACCACAAGTTACCTTATTTCCCTTTGTCTCAAGGGAACTGTATAAGCGAGCGCTATTATATTGTTACATTTTTGTTTCCAGTGGTTTCACACTGCACCACCTCACTTGTCGCTCAGAGAGGTATATGTGTGAGACAGTCTGTATTTAGTAATTTTTTTTATGCAAAAAAAGTTTTAATGCCAAAGTTTTAAGAGTGTAGAACCTCGATTTGGGTTTTATCGGTAATAATTCGTTTTCCTTATTCGAGTCACAAGCCTCTGGGATGCCCTACCATACCATACGCCTGTCGTTCAAAGCCAGCCTGAAGAACGGACGAGGTAAAGTGGGAATAAAGCAGGAGGTACGTAGAAGGAGAAAGTCCTGTGGAAACTGTAAAACCCTTGCAGTGTTCGTCCACCAATATAATAATACTCGCCCGAAAAAAAAACGTACTTGAACTGGGGTAAAAGACGTGGGTTATCCGTAAGAAGAGGCGACTCAACACTATTTAACAATATTTGAGGATATTTTACAGACTAGATATCGATGATAACTTGATAAAAATACCAAATCGTTTGAAAAATAACTTTCATCATTTTTTAGCATAAATATGAGACTTTTAACTCATAATATTTATTCATACATTTTTCAAAAAGTTATTTTAACACAAAGTGCTTATTGAATTCACAAAAGTTGCATGCTGTAATTTTTTTTAATTCCGACAGTTTGTTTATTTACAGCAAGCGTTTAACTTTTCACTATTTTCACTTAAAATTTTATTTCAAAAGTTAAAATTAAAATACGGACGAACCGCACTGTAAAAAATTTCTACGAAATATTCTTCTTTGCATTTTAATAGTATGAACAATTATTTTGAGCTCTAGTCTACCGTACTACTATATTGCAATTTCAATATTGGTACAAAAATATATAGTAGGCCTATATTTTAAATTCCTATCACTCGTTTCGTTATTTTTCAAAATATTCGATTGTCATACTTTTTTTTCAGACTATTATGTCATATCACAGCAAAAAAGGATGTAAAATGCTAAAATTGTACAAACTAATTTTAGCCTTTTGAATGCTTTTAAAAGTATATGATACTTTATTGGGCTTTTCCTGGAACCCGCGTAACTTCGAAAGATACATAAAGATTAATAATGTTGCCAAAACAAGGTATCAAACTGAGAAATCACACACTGAATTAATATGTGGTTTATAATTTTTTTTCCGGCTTGGAAAATTAAATTACTGGTATTCCACGGAAGCGGTGTTAATGCGTGCGTTGTAAGTTGTTAATAACTTTAGTCACGCCATATTCATTCAAGTATACGCTTATTTTGCATACCCTATCACCTTTGATCTTCAACTAACTGGGATATAAAACACGCGTTGCTAACTTCGAAAAAAAAAAAATGTAAATTTACACATAGAATTTCACTGTAATTTCATGTTGTATTAACATCACAAATGTATTCAGGAAACAAAAGAAAAACAATATTGATTCTTAACACATGAGTGTAGGCTATAGCTTTACTAACTTAAAATTACGTGTCAAATTACTTATTTTAAAATAAATGTAAAAGTACAGAAACATTAAATTCTAGATCCCCTAACTGGGAATTTTATTGTTAAACACTTCTGTTTACTAACACAATCATCAGCTCTACAGTACATGTTCCACAGTACAAATTTATAGGAAACATACACACATAAATTTATAGTATCATTTTGAGAAAAAAATTTTGTTTCAAATTAATTAGTCATATTTACATGTTCACTTAATCCCCGTGATTTGTAAGTACAGTTACGGTGCATAACATTTTGCAAAGTAACTTTGTAAGCATTCAGTAGGAAAAATATTATAGGTGAAAATTATGAATGTACACCTATATTTAACACTGATGTACATGTTAAATGACCCTTTAAAAGTTTAATATAATTTCACAATGACCGAAATTTGAAGGTTATGAGGCCAGTCTATAAAATATTTCTTTAAACAGAATGTATTCACCACATCTACACTCTGTTCGCGGTTTCTTCACACCTTTTTGATTCAAACCTTTGAAAAAGCACCCCATTTTGACGCGATTGGTTGTTTCCTAAGTATGTCATGTATCACAAGCGTTTTATACTTGTATTAGCACAAAAGTGCTTTATTTTTGGTCAAATTGAGCTTTTTCTTATATTTTTGTGAACTTATAAATTACAATATTTCATTTTTAATTACTATAAATAAAAACAGTGAGAAAATGGGTGTGTTGGTAATGCATACTAAGAAATAGTTTGTATACAAACTATGTTACACTGAGTGCGCACGAATGTGGTGCGTTGCCTCTTTGGTGTAATTCCATAGACTTGGTTAAGCTTTGTTTGCACGAGGCGGAGGAATATACTGGAATTAGAACTTGAGCGGGTTTTTAGAAAAGTCGGAAGTAACCGTGAATGGACTATACATGTCCTACAAAACTTATTAATTTTGTATTTTTTTAAATCAAAACGTGACGTTAATTTAGCAGATAATAAGGTTTTGTTCATTTAGTCTTGATACAAGTATTTGATTGAAACACGAACGCATTATATTAAGTTTACTTTATAAGTATTTTCAGTGGCGAATCCATATCATCGAAATTTAATTAAGGGTTTCATATTTAATTTTAATGCTGTATGATTTTCGTACAGGTAAGCCTATACACACTGATTTTTAGAAGGCTATTCATAACAACAGCTTTCCAGTGGTATGGTATATGTAGATTAGATAAATATTTTGCGAAATATACACTTACGTTAAATTTTACTTATTTAACCAATGGATATTTAACATGTAAAAATTGTTTTTAATTACCGCGCAATGGAATGTTGTTAACACAGCTCACACAGTCACCCCATGGTCACTAAGCCTTAACGCTACTTGTATACAATTCAGAGAAGACAAATGTTACCAGTTTTGCAGGCGATTGACCGAATTCAGAAACATCAGCACAAGATCCACCACAGAAAACAAAGTTATGGTGTGTATCGCCAAATTGCATTTGTTGACGCATACCGTTTCAATGGTTTTATTCAACTGGCGTTATGTAAACAATTATAGTAAATGTTTATTTTATACCTAACAGTAGGTGTAGTTCGACACAGCAACATGTATATAAACATATGTACGGTGTACTGATTATTTTACCTTTTGTTATGGTATTTTTTTTTACGACGCTCATTGTAAAGCCACATTATCATCGTAAGTGTAAAAGTGCCCAGACTTTTGTGGAAACACCGCTGCCACATGCACTTAGTGTAAAATTGTATATATATATATATACATATGTGTATATATATAAATGTATATATATACATATGTGTATATATATGTATATACACATATGTATATATACATATGTATATATATATACAGTTTTGTGTGCGATGCAGTTTAGAAACGGAACGATAAAATGCGATGTCAATAATAAACCAAACATACCGTAGGTGCCGTATTATGGGACACAAAATAAGTACCTTGGCCGATATTCGTATCGATTTTCCCAGGGTAATAAACTGGATATGGTGTGAAGTATGTATTTCCTAATATACTTGGCGATGTGCGGCTTATGCGTTTTAATGTGACACGTTGCTGCCACCTTAATTTAAAAATAATTTCCGCAGGAATGGCTAGGAACAGAGGGTGCAAGAGACAGGTTGTTTAATAATGCCATTTTTATTAGAAGGATATTATTATAAATATGTGGGCGTGGTCGCAGAATACACAGACACGAAATGTGGTTGTCCCATTCGCTGATGGATGCGCGAGGCTCTGGGAACGGGTCTCGTGTCTGGTTGGCTACTGTACGCTGCGAAAGGTTTCCTATTGGTAGCGCTGCCGTTTGGCGAGTAGGTTACCGGGCGTTGATTGGACAACATTTTGCTGACCAGAAACGCTATTTGGCTGGCGTGTGCGGCTGAATTCACCTGTTGTATTCTTAAAGCTCCCGCCTGCCCGGAGCTTTTCCCGCGTTTGAGACCGAGAAGCGAAGCGGCGATGCCTCGCGCGTCAAGTGCGCCATCGCCACTAACCGCAAGGCTGTGCACTGGCGTGCAGTGTTCTCGTCGCACTGCGTGTACCTTTGGCACTTAGCGGTGACTATTATTTTATTGTTGGAAAGTCTGTAAGAAGGTTCAATGCAGGGTCCTTGAGTAGTTTTGAATGGCTCTTACGCGTCTATTTTGAAATATGCTTTGAAAAAGCCGTTTTTAACCATTTTGTAGTACTCAAAAATGATGTTTCTAATATACAGAGTTTACGAGTTCTGCACTTTATGGAAATTCAAAGATGTACTTTTGTAGATGACGAAATCTTTTTCTGGTCCTTGTAGTTGTGATGAAGTTGACAGTCTGTGAACCCTATACCAGTGTAACTAAGTAGGATTATTCTGTCGTGGTTTGCCGTTGCCTCCCGCTGTATGGAGGTGAGTCACAACCACCAACCACTTGAAAAATTCCCAGGGACGGCTCCAGGAATCGAGCACAGATAAAAAATCATGGAGGCCTTCGGTGTTTTTTAATACTACGATTGTAATTTTTGTTCCGAAAGTTTCCTGCCCAATCATCTGACACATACTACTTAGACTTAATACACACGACATAGACTCAATTACCTTGAATATTTTATTGGACATACCAGCACACACTGCTGTCAAAATAATGCTGAGTAATGTTGAATAGCAGATACGTACAGCCCTAGGTAAAAATACTAATTGTTTGCAGTTTAAGTTATGATTCCAGTTTTAGGTATGTGTGCTTGTTTGCCAAATTGTAGTTTACTTTTTTTTTTGCGCAAATAAATTTTGCTTCCAGAATTTTGGTTAAAAATTGATTTGCATGCAAAGAGTATGTCCAAAATAATGCTTCTTTTGATATGTTAACCCCAGTTAGAGACTCCTTCAAAGAACTTACAAACTATATAGTAAATTTGTGAACAATTTTTAGTGGGTTGTTTTACTGTGTCGAATTCCGAAAACCCTTCTATTTTGCTTGGTACCGCGGTATCCCGAGTTTTTTTTTGTGGTAGTCAGATCATACTCTGTATCAGGAACGGTGGATCAGGAACGGTGTCTTTCAACACTCGTCATAGACCGTGCTATGTCTTTCAGTAGTATACATAACTTGTATTCTGGAGGTCGTGCATTCAATTCCTTTTAGGGGATGCTTTTTCATATGCGGTTTTGCATCCTGTCTCAGGCAGATACTAAGGGAGTTTCCGTATATCTGCATTCCCATTTAACCTCGCATTAAATTAGTCCATGTCATCTACCGTATGAAACAATTATTTCTGTAATTATTATTTTAATAAGACACCGGATTAATCTGTAGCATTTGTTGAATAAAATGTAATGACGCAACGCCCATATCCTGATACATGCTGTGAACTTTATGCAAATACCTCGCGACATGAAAAATGTTTTCAGTAGTACTCAAAGCAAACAAATAAATCAATGTTACAGTTACCGATATTTTTGTCACTGCCAGGACATTAAAATTACCTTGATTTTCCTGTGTCACAGTGATTCTGATTCTCTACTTAATTAAATATTTAGACTGTATCATTCAGTGTCTACAGCTTAGTCTTGTTTTTCTAAGTCTCTTGTTGTTTACAGCGAGACAACAAGCGTTTCTGTTTTTTTTTTTCCCCCTGTAATGGTACGTTTCTTGTTCATGTAAGATTTCACTTAATAGAAATTGTTCATGCCATGACTCAGTCATTATTATTTCGCATGTGAAAACTCAAAAGAATTCCTTAATTCTTGGTGTTTCCAATTTGATTTATTTTATTGAAACGAATGTAATTGTAAGTTGTACCAAATTTTTTTAAAGAAAATAACGTAATTGTAGTCGCCACGCTTTCATTCACGTGTGTAATACGTTGTTTAATTTTTTTTACCTTAAATATTTTGGTTTTGAGTTATTGGTTACTATTCACACGCGGGTTGTACAAAACCATTTTTTTCTTAAAATTTTTATAGTTACGTGCATATTTACTTGTTATGAAATATCGTTGCGGCATTTACCAAAGTTCTCACGAAAAGTATGAGCTTTCAGTTACCGGCTTACTAGGCCCGTCGCACATACGGGTATTTCGCCAATCTAGGCGGCCAAAATTATTTATTTAGTTTTTTTTACTCGTGACATATTTAACAAACGACTTGTTATATATAAATACTTTATATATATAAATACTTTATATATATATATATATATATATATATACTGAGGTGACAAAAGTCATGGGATAGCAATATGCAAATATACAGAAGGCAGTAGTATCGCGTACAAAATGTATAAATGGGCAGTGCATTGGTTGGTGGTTGGGCTTTCATTTCTAGTCAAGTGATTTATGTGAAAAGGTTTCTGACGTGATTATGGCCGCACGACGGGAATTAACAGACTTTGAACGCGGAATGGTAGTTGGAGCTAGACGCATGGGACATTCCATTTCGGAAATGGTTTGCGAATTCAACATTCCGAGATCCACAGTGTTAAGAGTGTGCCGAGAATACCTAATTTCAGGCATAACCCCCCACCATGGACAACGCAGTGGCCGACCGCCTGCACTTAATGACCGAGACCAACGACGTGTGCGCAGAATGGTCAGTGTTAACAGACAAGCAACACTGCGTGAAATAACCGCAGGAATCAATGTGGGACGTACGACGGACGTGTCCGTTAGGACAGTGCGGCGAACTTTGGCTGTACTGGGCTATGCCAGCAGAAGACCGACTCGAGTGCCTTTACTAACAGCACGACATCGCCTGCAGCGCCTCTCCTGGGCTCGTGACCATATCGGTTGGACCCTAGACGACTGGAAAACCGTGGCTTGGTCAGATGAGTCCCGATTTCAGTTGGTAAGAGCTGATGGTAGGGTTCGAGTGTGGCGCAGACCCCACGAATCCATGGACCCAAGTTGTCAACAAGGAACTGTGCAAGCTGGTGGTGGCTCCATAATGGTGTGGGCTGTTTTTACATGGAATGGACTGGGTCCTCTGGTCCAACTGAACCGATCATTGACTGGAAAGGGTTATGTTCAGCTACTTGGAGAGCACTTGCAGCCATTCATGGACTTAATGTATCCAAACAACGATGGAATTTTTATGGATGATAATGCGCCATGTCACTGGGCCACAACTGTTCGCGATTGGTTTGAAGAACATTCTGTACATTTCCAGCGAATGATTTGGCCACCAAGATCGCCCGACATGAATGCCATCGAACATTTATGGGACATAATCGAGAAGTCAGTTCGTGCACAAACTCCTGCACCGGCAACACTTTCGCAATTATGGACGTCTATAGAGGCAGCATGGCTCAATATTTCTGCCGGGGACTTCCAACGACTTGTTGAGGCCATGCCACGTCGAGTTGCTGCACTTCGCCGGGCAAAAGGAGATCCGACACGATATTAGGAGGTATCCCATGACTTTTGTTGCCTCAGTGTGTATATATATATATACACACACACACATATATGTATATATATATATATATATATGAAAAAAACTATGAATTTAGATTACATTTTTAATATTGTAAAAATTGAACTTTAAATTAGGTATTGAAAATTACGATAATGATGAGTGCCACAGTTCTTTATCATCCTGTTCAAGATCCTCTTCTTCTGAAGCCTCCGCTGAATCGGTGTCATCGTTTTCAGAGTTAGGCTCAGCTGGAATTAACAATTCCAGTGAATAATTTGTAAAAGCCATCGACTTATTTTTGGGTGTTGGTCTCAAGCTGGTTATGAGTGGGTCTAAGCTTAGCAATAGCCTGTTTATTATATCTAGATTGCATAACTCTCTTAAAAATTTTCTTGCTAAGTTCTGACAGTAGAGCCTAAAATGCTTATTTCCGTGCCTCAGCGGCTTCTTTTGAAAGCAACCCAATCGGCAATAATGCTTTTTCTATCACAGTTGCACCGTGAACAAGAATTATGTGCACTGTGGGCGTCATAGGATGCCATTGATACAGACCTAAAGAAAACTTTGCTGTTTCAGAAGTATACTCTGCACATTTATGCAAATGGACTTTGTGACCACTTGATATCACTTCTAAAATGACTTTAAGTCGGCAAATCAAATTAAAACACCAGTGATTTCCGCAGCTTCGGGTCACTACACTAACTCCCAGGCCGCCAGATGATCCTTAAACAAAATAAAAACCAAGTTAATATACTTTAAATTTAAAATCAAAAGTTCTGTTATATTTCACTATCATAATGATTGACCCTTACGACGAGAATCTGCGGGTATCGGCGACTTATTTTAAAAATGATTGTATTGTACAAGGTATTTTATTTCAACTGCAATAAAAATAATAACCGGGACGCATTCTGAAGTACTATAAAAACTTTAAAATACTCAAAAATGTGGTTTGAAAAATAAAAAAAAACCTAAGCCCATTTTTGATCAGCTAAAATATAATTCCTATTTTAATAAATAAAACAATAACTACTTAAAAAGTATGTGTTCTTACCTGCTTCTTCTAAATCCATGACTGTATTCTTAAAGAAAAACACTGAGCAAACGTATTCACCGTTGAACTGAGACGGTTGCGCTTAGACTGGCGAGAACGTTACGTACACTTACACTGACGATCAAGTTTCGACTAAAGTTACGGCGTAGACGCAGCCGCTGAGAGATGGGGAAGGGTTGCCTATTGTTCTCTGTCTATTCAACTTGCTCATAAACAAGTTTTTTCCTACCTGCTTTCAGTTCTGTGAAATGGACTTTTGACCGCCTAGATTGGCGAAATACCCCTATGGGCGTCGTAACCAAGGATGGTCGTACCCACCCTTGTGTGGTGGGGCTGCTATCTTCAGACCTACAGGTATGCCACTATACCAAATAAGAGATGGGAGGAGCAAGTGGCTGAGAGAGTGAGGAGGAGAGGTAAAGACTGTGAAACAGTGAGAGAGGGAGAGTAGTGGAGAGACAAGGAAGAAGGAAGCATTTTACCAAGTCGATCCGGCCACAGGTTCTGAACAGATGAGAATGATGACGAACTATGAAAGTTCATAGTTAACAAGAGGTCGCTTTGTCTGTGGATGTACATGATACAATGATGAAGCTTGTCCATGTTGTGACACTCAAAACATTGGAAACCTAACCTGTAAAAATTGAAATGAAACTATTGTATCAGAACATGTTGATATTTAGCCTGCACGTTTAGCTTCATTAAATGTTATTTGTTTATAAACGGCCACATTTTACATGCATTGAATAAAAAAAAGGTCCTCAACATTTTCAATGTTTTTTGTGTCTCACTTTGGCGATGGACGAAAATGCAGCTTCAATGACGCCATAGCATGACATCTCCTGTTATTCCTACCGCCATGATCTTTAAAACATGCTTCATAGGGTATGTTTACTTGATTTTTATTGTACACTAGGATCCGAATATCCCTTAGCCAGTTATTTTCATTCTTACCTCAGTAGTGTATTCTGTTTGAATGTTAGCACACGATTTTGTTCCTGGTTTTCTCAGTTTAAAACTATGTTTTGATCATAATCAGTTCGGTTAGTGTGTATATTAGTTCAAGAGTTAATTTCTGTTGCTGGGCATTAAAATCCGGAAAATGAATTAAAGGTAAAGTATACCTGCCCCAGCATGAATTGCCTCTCCTGGTAGAATACAGCCACCCGTGTTAGTGTGCCGCAGCTTCCCAAATGGCGCATCTTTTTGTTTCGCCGAACTCGTGACGTCACACGGACTCAGGATCTTTTTTTTCTTCGCCCGGCTGTTGTGCTTCGTGCCACTTCTCCCGAGGGCACATAATCTAGCGCCGCGATCTCATTGCAAGTCGCTGCTCCGTGAGGATTAATGAACTCCCGGTGGCAGCGACCCAGCTGTTTACCATTTAAACAGGTAGCGGAGAGCAGTACAATAAAAGGCCAGGACCATAGTCCACATTAATTAGGAGCCAGCCTTAATTACGGCACCGCGCTCGAGTGCATTCCTTTTATTTTGCACTTGTCCTCCCGCCCGCACGTGAAGCCCATGTTATTAAAAACTGCTGTCATCGCAGCAACACTTGAGCCTGGAGAAAGAAACAGAAAGTGGATGTGAAGAAGCACGTGGCGTGCGTGAATGTCTTTTCTGCCACGTCTATAGAGCTAACCAGTTCTCGTTTATTTTCCTTTTATTTTTAAGTCTCCCGCTTACCTGACGCTTGAAATGCGCTGGAGAGTTTCGAAATACTCGTTTTTCTAACAAACTATTAAACGTGCGTCCAACGTGCTGATCTACGAAAAGAACACCGTCGCGCACATTAGATACACTGTTTCAGAGCACTCCAAAATGACTTAAAAACTTTTTTTTCAAAGTACTGTATCTCAAAATATACACTTCAGTTACACACAAAGCTATACAAGGGACCCTGGATTGAACCTTCCGACAGACTTTCCACCAATAAAATAATAGGGTCACCTCTGAAAGTCCCATAGTGCACACAGTGCGACGAGAACACTGCACGCCAGTCCAGAGCCTTGCGTTTAGCGGTGATGGCGCACTTGAGGAGCATGGCAATGTCCTCCTTATCGCTTCCACGCTTCTCGCCCTCAAACGCGGAAAAAAGCGCTAGGTAGGCGGGAATTTTAAGTTTGTAGCATACTTAGTTTCCACCAGCACGTGCAAAACTGCAATCTCTGTAATAAGAATATTCTCTTTTCTCTCTTTCTTATAATTGTGTGCTCCTTATATTCACGTTACAAAAGTGAGGAGCGTTAAAATAAAATAAAATGGAATGCAAGCAGCTGCACATTTGCTGTCCACAGAAAAAATTTGCTCCTGGAGAACATTTTAAAACCTTGGCTACACTTATAACGTATACACAAAATGCCGCGGCTAACATTTAATTTCTTAATAATCCATCAAATCCTAAGCAAGTAGTTTCTTGGTATTTTCAAGCGTTGGCCATTAAACTATTTCCATTCATTATGATCACAGTTTTGTTGTACGAGGTCAGTTGTGTGACCGGCAACTTACGTGAACCAAGCTTAAGTTACGCATCCTTTATAGCAGAGCAAGGCCAAGGTCATAAACCTGATGGTGGCATGGTTGTTGGATTTGCGTGTTTACTCTCTCGAGTTAATGCATGAAGTAACAGGGCAGTTTAAATTTATATTCGCATGAAAATTGTAGCCACAGTTAAAAAAGAATTAGTTTTAAAGTTTTTTAAAAAATTCATTAAATACTACAAAATAATTTGTATCAGTATCTATCACCAGTAAATTTATTTGGGAAATGATAATGAAACTTAAACCAATTTTTTTCTTGCATCCGTAAAGACCACAGCCTAAGGCATGTTCAGAGAGGCTGCTGACCGTTGTTAAGTGGAGAGGTTTTTGGTGGCTCTTAACATCGGGGTCTTGAGATTCGATGAGGGTGAAACTAATTTAAGTATGAGCAGCGCCGGAATGCAAGGACGGGGCAAACGGGATAGCGAGAAAACGCGCCGAACAGCGGCATCGTCTGACACAGTTGGTAAGGAAATACTCTCAGATAATCCCACAATAAGCTCTTTATTTCGAGGGGCTGTATGGTTTCATTTTAGTGCCTGCGTCTACGTCGTCGGTGGTTGTAATCCTGGAAGGAGATGAAGCAACACATTCAAAAATGAAATAGGACGTGTTATCGAGAGTTTTAATATGGCGGTGCAAGAACATAGAATTTATGGGTGAATTTCAAATTAACTGCGTTGTGTTGCTTTTAAAATCAAGTGTAGTCTGTACGCACACTTTCTGAATCGACCTTTTGAAAAATCACCATGAGTATGACATGTTTCGTAGTTTCCTAAATATGGCATATATCACAAGCGTTTCTACATATGTTAAAAGTATTTAATTTTTGGTTAAATTGAATTTTTATTTACATTTTATTTATAAATTACAATATTTCATTTATAATTAATATGAATAAAACACGGAGGAAATATGTGTGTTGGTAATGCCTATCAAGAAACTGAGTGCTCACAAATACGGTGCGTTGTCCCTTAGTTAAGTTTTGTTTGTATGAGGCAGAGAAATATCCTGAACCTGAAGGTATAATATTAAAAATCGTTACGGTTTTAGCTACTATATAAGCCCGACTACGTTGCAGAACAATTGATTTGTAACTGTTTGTAGTTGTTACTTGTGATTTCACGGTCAAAATAACTGATTTTAATTCAATTAATGTCAAAATGATAAGATTTGAAGTTTCGGAATGTTTTATTGGAAGACTCCTATTTTGGTTTTTTTTACTTCTACGCTTACCACTTTGCTTGGTCGTTGGACTCATCTGTGGCCTAGATCAACATTTCAGTCGCTGTTATAATCTTCTTTAATTGTGTTATAATGAGTGCGCATCCAAATACTGTCGTAACTTAAAACAAAAAAAGTTTTTGAAATTTTTGTTTTGTAAATAGGAAAATATATATTGCTAGACAATGAAAGACTGTCGCAACATTCGGTTTATATTTACTGGACGGTGGAAAGCATGTTGTTCCACTTCGGAAAACAGCTTTTATAAGCAAATATAAGCCTTTCCAATTTACACTGACGCATTCTGCGTCCCTATATTTTATTCGTCAGAACACACACTCTGGCGAAGCTCGCANTGGACGTGCCGGAAGAGTGACACCAGGAGCCTCGCAGCTGCAAAGGCGTGCTACCAAAGGTTTCTGCATGTGCAACTGTTCCTGCACGTGCAGACGACATCCGGAGACAACTGAAGGCACCAGAATGCGGACACAGCTGCATTTTACAGCTGCCCAAGGGACACCAAGATCCCACCACCAGCTGCATCTGTCCCGGGCTTGTACCGCAATAAACCATGAGAGCTTTTAGCGGGAGAACANAAACTTCCAGGCCAGAATCAAGGGACGACGCCAGGCCGGCTGCGGACCACACGAGCAGCGGCCACGTGTTTTATGACCCAGGGGGACGACAAGCACCCCGGACCACGTGCAGAGACGGGGGAAGTGGAATATGGTGATGGACGCTACAAAACCACACGAAGGGGGGAGCAACGGAGGCAGTCAGTTGAGAGACGTTGAATCAGTCAGTCGGGGGACCTGAAGCGAGGCGTCCGGGTCGGAGCCGGACGAAGCCAGTGCGATGGACGAGTCAGTCAATCAGTCAGTCGCGGATCGAGCAGTCAGTCAGTCAGTCGAGGATCGAGAATGCATCACGACATCGACCTCAGTCGGAGGCAGTCAAGCGGGACGTGCGGCGGGAAGAATCCGAGAAAAGTCAGTCAGACTTCGTCAAACGCAGAGTACTACGTGGACCCAAGAATGAGGAACTTCGAGGCCAGGCGTCGGGACGCCCCACCAAGCACCGGAGCAGTTCCAAGCCGCCAGCCGAGGGAAGACAACGGCGCAGTGTCAGATAAGTAGTTCTACACCAGGTGTGAAGAATCCTGCCCCCCTCCCCCACGACGCCAATCGCGGCGTCAAACCAAGTATCACGTAATCTACGTATAGAAAAAGGGGAGGGGAGTTTGTCTCGTGAGTTCATGTACCAGTTAACCTGTTCAAGCAACAATAAAACTCGATTATGTGACCTCACAAATAAAGTGTAATTTATTAGTAAATTGGACCTAGAGACAGCAGTGTCGACGTATTCCTACGCCCTATCACTGAGGGCTAGCATCAAGTGCTGGCGTCTCACGCCGCAGAGCAGAATCAATACCTACTTCCAAACTTCAGCATTTGGCAGGTATCAACACGTTAATGTGTTTCAGAAGTATTTTGTGGCGCAGTATTTAATATTAAAACAATTGAAGGTAATTCAAATTAATTTGCTAACGTTGCATTTTAAAAAGTTTTTAAAAACTTTTAACGCTCATTTGCCAAGTATAAGGTATTTTGAGTTAAGTTAGTTTTGCATTCAAGGTGCGAGTGGTATTTATTTCACCTACAGTCATTTGGAGTAACAGTGTAGCAGCCAGGGTAACTTTGTGGCTCATGCCTTACTACATTTCAAATGAAAGCTCGAAGTTTATCTCTATTACATAGTTCTTAATAAACAAAAAATGTTAACCATGAAGTACACATCAAGGTGGAAGGCTGTGAGGTCTTCATTTTAAACGAAAATAAGTAATACAAAGTTACCCCGAATGACTGTAGTAACAGTTCATTTTATACGCCGAACAAACATTTTGAAGCCTGCAGAATGTGCGTATACTGTATCAAAATATTAACTAAACAGGAGTGTACACATGCGTTGTGTATTTTGCAGTGGAAATTCTATGAAACCTAGTTTGGTTTTTTTTTCCACCTAGTTTTTTTATATGCCTACCATTATCTCCTGTTACAATAACATCTGTGAATCAGTGGCGTGTTGTGAACCGTTGCAATTACCTTGCTGGTGCTTGCTCACTGCTGTACATTCTCGGTACACGCAGCAGAAACCAAATAACGACTGTGGAACCTAGGGCAACTAAATGTATTTCGACCATTCACAAAGAGCAAGTAAGGGACCCATTACGCACATCCTGTGGCGTCAAATGCTTAACTACATTTTTGTGGTGAAGGCATAAACTAGTAAACAACAAGGTACAGCTCATAACTAACGCCATCTTACACCACACCCCACTGCTGTGAATAAATTATCAATAAAATAATTTTAAGGTGTTGCTGTTTCTATTGTAATTTTTCTGTGAACATTTATTATGTTAAAACTACGGATTTTAAGTAGATTATTGTGCAAATCATTTTTGGTTAGGTTTTTGTACCTTGATGTACTATTGTGCGTTGTAATTGCCTTTTCGTGGGAAGTCAATCAGTGTTCATACAACGTGAAGTCGTAAATCTAGGTGAATTAACTTGGTGAAAAGCAACTTCCTGAAAATTCAATGAGTTGCTTTCGATTGACGCACAAGTAGAAATAACTGATAACCAGGCAGTGCCTCTGAGCTGAGAGGTTCACTAGAAATTGGGTGGAATTATCGTTAAATCAGTGGAATGACGTAACTATAATAAACTGCGAGGTTTATTTGTATTAGTTTCCACTGGTTTGCAGTAAAATTATCTGATTTCGAGCTGTTTATTCGTTTTAGTTTAGTGCCAATCTGTGGACAGCCATGTCTGTCAATTGTTTTGTAATTTCGTATAATTTGCACATTACTTTATTCTTACAGTCGATGCATTAAGAATGTTTTCGTATTTTAAGGGAGATTATTTTTTTGCGCTCGTTAATATACGTACTTCGAGAAAAGTTTTGCACATTGGAAGAAGAGTTGCATAAATTCATCACACATTCATGCAGCCACTGAAACAATGTTGTAATTAGCGTTCCTAGAAAATCACTAAACAAATTGTAATAATTTGGCTGTCGTGTTTAAGAGACCATCTGGTTTTGTTGGACTAGTCACATGTTACCAAGCCTTAATATATTTCACCAAACACACAAAAGACTACTACAATTTTGAAATTACTTAGTTTTTCGCCTATTACAGTACTCATGTCGAAACTCTTGTTTGTTTTATTTAGGCGTGTACAGTATGGAGTAACATTTTTAATGACTTTTTTTATTTCTTGTAGTATAATTTTTGACACATTTATACTCCATCTAACCAATAATGACACGATATTGAAATACGTACAACTTATTTTGACCAGTTGGCACATATCGTGTCGCACCGACATGAAATTCTAGAACCGTGCAATATATTTGTTTCAAAGAGCTTTAAATTATGCTGCATTTATAGTGCACTATTTGTTAGGGTTAGTTACATTCGTACGTTTCCAAAACTAATTTTGTTTTATTCTTTTCGCAGAAAATGAAGTGGGCACATGAAGCTGCTAACCCTGTCTGCCAGACAGACAGAAAACTGTACCAGCAGTTTGAAAGTTGAGGTAAGTTGCGCAGCGACAGTGCACAAATATTATGTTTTCTCATTTTATTTCATCAATCGTTAGTATGATTTGTAAAATTTACTGTGGTGCAGTAGTGTACAATTGAAGATGCAAAAAAAAAAAAAAGAGTGAATTAACTTGGAAATCTGGGCGGGAGTGTTTCCTGCAAGAACATGTTCATGTTCATTTTTGATTTGCTGTCATATATTTTTATAGTTTATACAGGTCTTTGTTCCTCCACCCCCCTCTCCTGTAACACAATCCATTCAAAACGCATAATATGCAAGAAACTACTTGCATTATTAGTTTTGATAATGGGAATGAGGAAGCTATTTTAATTTCAACCGCATAGGTTAGAATAGTTAGTTATCACCAAGATACCGGCTGATGGTCTGAACTTGTTTGGTGGGCCCCAGTATTTCTTGTAAAGAAAACCAGTGGTTGTGGAGTATTAACGTTCATTACTTGACTCCTCATAGTTCTAGGTTTAGTCTCATATATTTGTTGCACATTTATAAGGTCCCATAGATTTGTGAAACATTTACAAGAATGTCCTCCGCCTAAGTAGTGTTTCAGTAAACGACAGTTCGAGATTTTCAGATCGGGAGAAGACATTTTAATGTCATTTGTGTGCTTGCTCAAGAAAATGACATAGTTGTTGTAGTCATATTACAGCATAGTATTCATAAGAAGTAGAGAGTGTGTAAAATAATAGTGCCAAGATCGTTAAGTACGTATGTGATGTCGTCATTGCTCTCTTTTTGTGCTTGTTTGGGGAAAGCAAAGTAGTTGGTAACATTGAGGAGTAGGCTACCATTTTAAGCTTAAGATTGGTTAAAAATGTATGAAGGTTACAAAAATGAGTCTGAACACTTACGTGAAAAGTTTTAACACCAAAATATTTAAAGAGCAAGCACATTTATTATTTTTATATTTTACTTTTATGTTACATTTTGTTGGTTTAAAATATATGCAAGTTTGTGTTTTCGAAAGTAATTAATTTTTGTCCTTTGCCTTTTAAATGTGTCTAGCAAAGCGGGTAGTCTGCAACTGTTTGAAGAGCTTTGTTCCCTGAGTTGAGTGGCCGGCCACTTAGTGCGTGCAGACTTCTGTAACGTCATGTGAAACTAAATGTGGGTTAATGGGGCCCGAGCTACGTTTCACCTCATGGCTCAGAAACTGGAGCTTTGTTTTCTAATGTGCTGGTGTGTCTCTCGTGCCGAGGAGCGTAGCTCAAGGGCATCGCAGTTCTTCAGTCGTAGTGTTCGGTTACTCTGTTACATTTGCGTGCGGATGTGTGTTTCAAGTTTTCAGAGTGCAGCTGTGTTGTAGTCTCATCGCCTACACTCTAGTCTATTAATTAATTGTCATGGTTTAAAACATTTTCTTGGCTAAAATTGTTTGTTTTGAAAATAATGATTTTTATCTTCCTTCTTCGGTTAATTGTTACAAGTTTGCGGAATTGGGCTTCTGTGAACTGTGAATCAGTGTGTGCATTGCTTAGGCGGATTATTTGTGGTTGTGGAATGGCTGATGAGAGGTTAAAGGGATTTTGCTTTATGGTCGCATCATGGCTGGGAAGAAGTTTTTGCGGCCTTTCAAAAAGTGTCTTTCTTATTCTGTTCGCAACATCCGTCTGAAAGTAATAATTTGTTTGGTAGTGTTTTTCCTTTAACTGTGACCAGCAACTGTGATCAAGCAGTGACTTCTGCGGTGGCGGTATTTGTTTGATGGCTCTGGTGCTTAGTGTGAAACCTGCCTGGCCTGAACGCTGTGGTGTTAACTCATTGACGAGCCGCTTAGTTAGCAGTTGTGTTTGTGCCATCGCTCTTACACATGTGTGTGCAGAGAGTGATTGCTTGACCGGATTAGTGGAGTAGAGTGCGAGTAACTTGTGTTGGTTCCGACGTTCACAGGAAATGCCTTCGCCGTCGTCCGTTCGTGCGGAGACGCTCGAGCCCAGTCGCTCCCAGTCGGCAAATATTTGTCACTGGCAGGAGTGTTCTGACACTGTGCGTAGCGATCACCAGCAGAGAAGTGTGTCTATATCCGATCTACGTTTAGTATTTGAGAGAAGGTCGTTCATGCCAGAAACTCGGAATAAGGTATGGTCGTATGCACTTGGAAGTGGCTACCAATCATCTCTCTGGTTTAGTTGCTTTACAATTCCAATCTTATGTATACTCTTGGCTATCGCTTATTAGTTACTGTATTCAGCGACAATTCTTGTCTTTGCTTTAAGGTTACGCCTTACATACTATTTTGCAAAACATATTTACAAGCACTGATTAAAAAACTTATTATATATATAAATTTATTATTTTAAATAATATATGATGTTTTGTGTAACTTGCAGCAAATTTCCAAGGCTTGTTTTCCATAAAATGTAACATTTAATCAAACATGGGTTCTAAAACTTGGACTGGATTTTTTACGAAGGGAAAATGAGTCTTAACGAAATTGGCTTTGCCGTAGTACATATCACATTGTCTGAAAATAAATTGTTAACTTACATACATATTCAGGTGTGTTTAATTGTATTCAGTTTTCGCGCATTAGTATGTCAGATGCAACCTTTACTGCAAACAATATTCCTGGGTTTAAATATTTTTGTAAATAAAACTGGAATTTTAATGTAGTTTCTTGGGTACTGGGGCCAGCATGCAGTTAGTTATATTTTGTACAGTTTTGAGTTACAGAATAGTAAAACTATCCCATCTTATTAATCTCTGTTACCAATTTCTTCCAAAATAATCGGTAGAAATTAAATAGTCTTGTATAAACAGTTTCAAGTAACGTGGAGAACAAACACGCTTTCTTTGGCGAGGACATTGTGGGAGGGAAAAGGGGGGGGGGAGGAGGAGAAGAAAATGTCATTTCAGTCTTACATACGAATTAAAAATAATTCGAATGACCGTAGATGACGTCTTTAGCTTGACTTTAGGACTGTCATTGCAGTCATTCTGGGAAATAACCCAGCAGTTACATCAATTAAATCAAGTTCATAACTCGATACTAAGAAAGGTTTGGTGTCGCCGCCAGAATTCTGACACAATTTATGAATTGCGTTTCATATAAGTAAGCCTATATAAAATTTTGCAGATAATGTGACCAACTTACACAATAGGTAAATAGTAAATGCTCTCATTTGCAAAGTACTGTAGTCGATGACGAGTTCTTGGTACTTATGTTTTTATGTTGGCGATCTTAATGATGACTACAGAAAATAAAAACACTAGGTACTTGGGGCCACAGTGGCTGAGCGGTTAGACTGCTCGCTCCCACCAAGGCGAACCGGGATCAATCCCCGCCCGTGTCATTTCGCATTTTCGCAAGTGGAAATCGTGCCGGACGATGCCGCTGGTCGGCGAGTTTTCTCGGGGATCTCCCGTTTCCCCCGCCTCTTCAATCCGGCGCTGCTCCATACTCACCTCTCAATCACCCTCATCGGCACCTCGCTGTTAAGAGCCGCCCAAATCTCTTCACTCACTCACTAGGTACTCAAAATAAAAAATTATAATGTAAAACATATAGTTACAGCATACACTTATTTGCAAAACAGTTTATCACTCTGAAGGTGCTGGCCAAGGAAGCATGTTGACATCACGAAGGCAGGCCAGAGACACCCGTGCTGTGTGAGGCCGGGCGTTGTTAGCCTGCTAAAATAGGGTTGTCAAGTTGCACCAGGAAGAAGAGCGCACATGGTAGCAACATTTCCTGGACGTATCGCTGCGCCGTCAGGGTTCCTTCCATCACAACCAGTCGGGCGCGGGAATCTCAGGAAATGGCATCCCACACCATGACACCTCTCGTTGAGGCGATGTGCCGCACTATAATGAAGCGTGAATCACTGCGCTGGCCAGGACGTCTCCACTCGAATTCGGCGGTCGTCTGTATCCAGATAGAGTCTTGATTCGTCACCAAACCGCAAGCTGCCATGCTGTCCGTCACACGTGCTCGGCGATGCTCAGGTCGTAATAGATGTCGTAAGGTACGCCGACGACAGATCACGCTCTTCTAGCCGCCTGGATATGGTACTGGTGGGCACAGTCGTATACCCAGCTGCCGTAAAATACCCGTGGATGGTGCGAATCGACGCCCGTGGAGTACACACGACCTGTCGCACGATGAAACGACCCTCCCTGCTGGTGGTCCGTTGGGGTCCACCCGAGCCTTCTCGACGGGTGTGCGTATCCTCGTGTACCCACTGCGTCCAACACCGACTCACAGTGTAGTTATGACGGTTCAAGTGGCAATCAAAGCGCCGAAACGGCCAACCTGCCTCTCGGAGGCCGACGATGCGATTTCTCTCAATCTCGTCCAGCTGGGTAAAGGCTTGTCGAGTGCACCGTCGGGGTATGCTGCGCGTTCACTGAACTTTGTTCTGTGGCTCACACTGCTACCAAGGCCTTATTCGGCGTATTGCAGCTCGAATGATGGAAGGGCATGTATTCTCCCTAGTGGTACATCCGCGCAAGCAAACTGCATTAAACGCAAATGGGACACATGTCGGACTATGATGATACTGTGTGGCAGCCTTCGTTGTATTCGCGCGATTAGTCGTGGTAATCAATTCATTTTTTCAAATGAGTGTACAAGTTTTAAATTATGTTCTAAAAGTAATGTGCAATTTTTTGGGCCATAAAGAAATTCCTTTAAATTATTTCGATATATTATTAAAGGGTATGCGGGAACTACGATAAGTGAAACGTTGCCAGCTGGATGGAAGCCATTGTGCATGTACTTGTTTTATTAAGTTTGCGCGAACCTTGTTGGTGTTGTCGGAATATTTGATCGCCTTTTTTTGTATTTGAGCATTTTATTAAGCAGTTCGTTGTAGGTGCCTTTTCCGTACGTTTTCTTGAGTGAAATGTAATATCGACACGTGTTAACCGTTCCATATAAAGTAGGAACTTAATAAGCGAAATAGTTTTTTTAATTCTTGTCGAATGTCATGCGATTATTTTTATATTGTATTCGATATCGTGCATTCGTATAATTCAGTTAATCTTTTAGTGATCCTTAATGCAAAGTTTAGCTCTGACCAATCAGAAATTTACTTTCAAGGTCAACTCTTCGGCACCCTGCTACACTTTGCCTCCCTAGAAAGGTGTTGGTCTACTTAATTGATTGTGACATTCCATACCAAATCTAAAATGCATATTCTGGTATCGTGCCGTGATGTATTGTAACTCTCTCGTGGCATTGTCAGGGTTAACTGTGTGAAATATTTCGCCATGACACACAATATACAGTCAGTTGGTGGAGGAGGCCTTCAAAAAGTAAGGAATGTATACCTACATATAGACTGTTGGCGCGTAACTAAGCACTCGCGACAGCCCCTTAGGATGTACTGTTCTGCTTACGTTACAGCCTTCCGCCGTCATGTAAAATTAACATTGTCATTACTATTTTACTGTTAATTTTTATTACTGCGTCAGTGATGAAAATGAAATGGTTGGGAATGCAAATATGTTATACGTCGAAATGACCAAAACTGAAATTCAGGCCCCACAAATTTACTAATAAAGTCCGTTAAAATGTATGCAGTTAGGGGCATGGATTTTTTTTCCAGAGGTTGATTTCGGAGGTGCTCAGCTAACCACAAATCAATAATACATGTCAGTACTGCAGTGCCCACCATTTGAAGCACATCCCTACCACTGCAATGCCAGGCAACCGATGCCTCTGCTGCAGAAGTCTTGGTCCGACGGAAAGTAGGTTCCACTCTAGGGCGGATTTGTTGTGTATTTTTATTCATTTTTATACAAGTAGACAGTTTGTGCGCTCGCAGCTCAGTACCTTAAAATTCGTCAGCACAATACAAAAATAATTGTTATCTAACCATGCTATAACGCACAGCCATATGGAAAATAAAGCTTATTTGTAAGAATGAGTTCGCAATAACTCGAACAAATTCTCTTGAATTTTCTTCCTGAGTTGGATCAGTTATAATAAAAACCATTTTGTGAGGTAAACTCTTCGAAAAAAAAAAAAGAGAATTTAATTGTCCAACATTTATACTGAAATGTTTTTGATAGAGTCGATAGAACTAAGTTATGCGATATAATGACACGGGAAGGGGTATCCGTACATATAGTGGAGGTATTTAAGAATATATACGCAAACACGAATATCTGTGTGAAACAACAAAACGGTGAACTAAAGAAGACTGATATTAATATGGGGGTAAGACAAGTATGTTGTACATCACCTACTCTGTTTAATTTATATTTGGACAACGCTATCCGAGAGTGGAAACAACGGCTAAATATAATGAATATACAAACTGACCTTCGCGAGAAGAATTTCGCAATAACACTATTATATGCAGACGATCAAGCCATTGTATCAGATAATGAAAACATCCCGTAGAGAAAAGTATTTGAACTTTTCAAAACTTTACACAACTATAATTTTCACATTATATAAATAAAACTAAATCCATGGCATTTCAAGGACTCCAACCCCAAAGAAATAAAATCGTTATAGATAATAAAATAATTTAACAAGTTTATAAGTTTAAATATTTTGGATGCACATTATTATATAAAAAGAAGTAGATGTAACAAATAAAATTGAAAATCTCTCGAAAGTGACTGGAACAATTAGGAAAACGCTAAAAAAATAAAGTAAGAAAGGGCACAATGATAAAATTCTACAAGACCATGGCAGTTCCAGAGCATTATATGGTAGTGAAATTTTGACAATGACAAATAAAGATAAAAGTAGGTTACAAGCAGTGGATATGAGATTTCTGAGATCAATCATAGGAGTTACAAGAAGAGAGAGACTCAAAAATGAATATATAATAAAACAGTTAAACATTATTGATTTAAATGTACAAATAAAACAATACAGGAAAAACTGGCTAGAACATGTAAAAAGGATGACAGATACAATATATCCCAAGTAAATAATATATTATAAACCAACAGGAAAAAAGAATACCGGACGACCGAAGAAAAGTGCTTAGATCAAGACTAACCTGGAGATCGCAACAAGCCATAAAAGTCTAAATGCGCGAAGAAGAACTCTTTAAAAAAGAAAATTTCCCTTTTCCCAACTTCTCTCTCCCCCTTTTATCCGCAAATAGTCCCTCCAAGCCCTTCTTCAAATGCCTAGTCACATGGATATCGCACTGGGATGTATTAGATCTATAGACTTGATGGGCCATGACCTCTCAGTGAGATTTGTGAAGTGCGGTTTGCGTACTGTTGCTTGTGTGGTACCTGTATGTACCATGTCTGAAAGTAACACTCCTTTTTAAGAAACCACGCCCTTGATCTTGATCTGCTGCCTCAGTGATGTCAGGTTGTCCAATGTGTTGTTTACCTTTGATGGTCGCATCTCGCTTGAAGAATTCCGCAAATATTGGAGTATATTGATCAAGAACGGCATCATTATCGCTTTTCTTGCACAGGCCTGCTGTTTGCTCTTCTTGGTTACTGGGGCATGTTTCCGCTCCATGCTGGTTTCGTCTGTATTACAGTGCAGAGTAGGACATCGTCGAAATACTGTTGGTGACGGCCTATTTGCTGCTATCAGAACCGCAGATGTCGCTAGTAGGTATAAATAGCTGACTTTGGTGCAGGATTCTAGGGGTCGGAGGACTCGCCTGCCATGTCGTCCGTCACAGGCGGTCGCGACCGGCGGCCGGCGGCTTGGGACGGCCATGCTATCGACAAAATGGCCTGTTTCACCCCAAAAATCACTTCATAAATTAATTATTTTCACCCAAAAATCACTTTTCATAAAAATAATCTAGAATCAATAATTTAATTAATTAAATGGAAAAATTAGCAAAGTGGATTCGAGGCTCCGCGATGCGAGAGCTGAAAAGTTTTCGGAGGAGCAAGCAGATTCGAGGCTCTTAGCGGAATGAGCCACTTAATCCTCAGATCAGTAAAAACGGATTCCGAGCCAGGTCCAGCCGATGGGGTGGATCAGCGGACACGGTCCCGTCCCCTAACCGCCATTCTGAATATACCACGTCCTCATCACCTACCTCCACCCTACCTCCCTCTCAATCATTAAAATCAAGAAAAATCTTAAAGAACACAAAAAAAAAAAAATTCTAAAAATCGACGAACATAACATTATCCCAGCCTCTCCCCACCACCCTAAGCAACACCCCTCCCCACCTCTCATTACACCCTCCTAATCATAAAAAAATCAAGAAAAATCGCAAAAAAATCAAAACTATTCTAAAAATCTAGGAACATTAACATTACCCCACACTCTGCCTCCTCGACTACAGCACCCTAACCAACACCCCTACCCCTTATATCCACCTACCAATAATATAAAATTGAAAAAAATAGCAAAAAAAAAATTTCAAAATAATTCTAAAAAGCGAGAAAAATAATTATATTGCAGACTTTAACCACCATGTTGGTTGTTGACGACCTTATAATTTACCTCAATAACCTTGAACTCAAAAATCGAGAAGAAAATTGTAAAAAAAATCGAAATAAACTCGTAAAAATTTACGGACATATTACATTACTGACTGTGACACCTATGTTGGTTGCCTGTGACTTTGACCTTAACACCAATAACCTTGAAAACAAAAAAAAAAATCAGAAAAAATTGTAAAAAAAAAAAACGAAGAAATTCATAAAAATCGGCGAACATATTATGTTACTGATTCCAACCCCCATGTTTAACGTTGGCGACCTTATGTGCGTCACTAAGGGTTCGATTCTCGTAAAGATAGCAGAGCATAGCCACTCCATGGTACAACGATCAGCAGCTGACTGAACCCCCAATTCTATATTTCACTTGCTATATGGCCGACCAATCTCCCGACCCCCCAAACGAATTATTGTCTTTACATAACACCCCCCTCTTCAACCCATGCCCATGTCCTCATCACACCTCTCGTCGCTCCACTTCCGTCATATACTCACCATAGCACGACCCCCCCTCCCTCATTCACACATGCCACCCGACTCTACCCCCTCCCAATAACTCGTGATAGCTCGACCCCCTCACTATCCACCCTCGTCGTCAACCAACCACACGACTCTCAACCTCCTCTCTTTTCACTGATCGAACCCCAACCAGTTACTGAAGAGACTTGACTACACCCAAAACTGACTCCTGCTAAGACCAATTCCTGCTAAAATTGATAGGACAGTAGACAAGACCAACAGATAATATCACCCACCTATACCAACAGTTGATGACGACCAATCTCGAAAAAGTCGCCTAATACAAATCTCGTTGCTAACCTCTTCACACAAAAGTATCACAAACCTTCGCAAATCCTTACCAACTCTTCACAAATCTTCGTAAAAACTTCACAAATATTTGTAAAACTTCGCAAATCTTTACAAATCCTCGCAAAGCATATCAATTACAGCTAACCATACCAAAGGACCATACCAGTCGACAAGATCGACCAACCACACAAACTGTCCATAGGAACCATCCATACCGGTCTACTATACCAACCAATCATATTGGCAAACGACTTACTCCACCCGAGACTGGCTCCACCTGAGAATGACACCACGCAAAATAGATTCCTGCAGAGACCAACTCCTGCCAAATTATCTAGAACAATGAACGAGGCCAACCAGCAACACTAGCCGACCATATCAATCATCCATTCCAACAGTCAATGACGTCCAATCTCGAAACAAGTCGCGTAATACCTATTCTCATTACTAACATCTCCATGCGAAACTTCGTGAAATTACGCAAAAACTTCGCAAAAAATCTTTAAAACATCCCATCCACCGTGATCATTGCGCGTATCGAAAAGTGAGTAACAGTAATTATGAGAAGCGCTTCTCGAGTCATGTCGCAAACCAATACGCGAGCTATGTAACATCCCTCAAAGTATGTCGCGAACAATGCCGCGAACCGTTACGAGAGTTACGGAATACTCTTCAAAGCATGGCACCAGCCACGTCATGAAGCAATATGTGACGAGGCCTAGTCGGCCGATGGTCGAATAAATCCTCTTGCCTCTTCTTTTATTGTGTGTTTTGCTCCTCATCCTTTCCATCATCATGAAGCCCTCCATCTCCAGCATAATACTCAATATTCCTATTCAGTTATTCTGATCAAACAACCTCTCCAGGCATTTTGGAAGGTCTCCAAAATTATCCTTTTCACGTAGTAAGTTGTTGTGTTCTAAAATCTGCTTGATCTGCTTGCTACAATCTCAGAAGACAGCAGTTCCAAAGAAAAGGAGAGGTGTTTACCTTTACGAGTACATGCAGTGTGCATGTAGAATAAATGACTCAGCTGCCACTGATAGAGTAGTTGCTTGCTAAGATTTTTCATGAAAACATTCATGGCATGTGCATTCTTGATTGGTTCCTCAACCAGTCTTTATAGGCAGACTTTCAGAGCATCAATGTCAATGAATCCTCCGGTCCATCCTTGATCGTCGAGCTAAATTTAATGTATTTTAAATTTTTTGTGACATGGGTTATGTGCCCTCATAGTTCTCAAACTCATTTATGAATATGTGGGCTTCATAGCCTGTTTGTGGAGTTTAAGTCACAGTAACTCGGGTTTCTGTAGTTTAGATTGCAGTATGAGTGTGTGGCTCCTCTGTAGTCTCGTGTCACTTGATCATGATCTGTGATTTTCTATAGCTTCTCTTGCCTCTTTTTTTATTGAGTGTTTTGCTCCTCATCTTTTCTATCATCACCACATCATCATCATCATCATAATCATCAAGACCTCCATCTCCGGCATCATACTCAATCTTTCTATTCAGTTCTTCAAATCAATCAAATACCTCTCCGTGCATTTTGGAATGCCTCCAAAATTATCCTTCGCATGTGGTAAGCTATTGTGTTCTCAAAAACCGCTTATTTCCTTGCAGAGATTTTTCATGAAAACATTTGTGGCATGTGCATTCTTGATTGCTTCTTCAACCAGTCTTTATAGTAAGACTTTTGGAGCATTTCTGCCAATGTAATCCACTGGGTCTTTGTAATCTCCCACCACTAATCTAGACGTAGTATGAGTCTGATTGGCTTATTATTTTGGTATTCCAGCACATTTGCTGTTTCAGAAATGGGTTGGCAGCTTCCATTTTCCTTAGCAGGCGCTTAAAGTTAGACACAGCAATGATTATGGTTATAGTTCTTAAAGTAGATCTTGTTGGCCTTTGGCTTCTTCATTCTGACTCAACTTTATCAGCACTCAGTTTTACTTATTAGTGGTCGGGTTTGTAGCTTGAAATAAGCGTTGAGAAATACTTTATTCAGCAATAATGGTTGTTCTGTTCTCTGAGATACAGCAAGTTGACATTTATTGGTTTCACTCATTAGTGTACATAGGCACCAAAAATGTTTTAATTGTAAAAAAATGCAGTTTTTCTCTTTATGTATAAAGATAAATATATTATGTAGGAGGGAACTAATTTATGCAAGAAGAAATAAGTCACGTCATCCTAAAACTCATAGTTGGAACATTTTTGGCATTTCCTAGAAGTGCTACAAGGAAAACAGCTGAGTTTACTTGGGTTTATTTATGTTTCTGAGTTTTTAATGAATGTGTCAGAAATGGAAGAAACTATATTTAAAGCATAATTATTTTACAGTTGTATTTTTCGTACCAATGATTAATTTTTTAGCCAGTAGAAGTAGCTGCTGTTATGAATTAGTTTTTAAACTTACAATATGCAAAAGAGAATTAATATAAACTTCAGGAGATATTTTTTTTTTTAAATGTGGCCTGTATTGATAACATTACGGCCTGTATTGATAACATTACCATTTATGAATGACCAGAAAATTAACACAAGTTTTGTAGTGACAAAATAAAAACTTATAATTAAATACAATAATAAACAGGATTACTTTGTGCATAGGTGTCATAAATATAACTGTTACAAATACAAACTTTTGAAGTCCAAAACTAAAGAATATCATGTGTATCTGAAACATTTTTAAGACTGAAGGTGTGTATGACTAAATTAATTATTTCATTATAAACAATTATTTTGATACTTTGTTCAGTAAGTAACCTGAGAATTGGTTACACTTTAAAAAATGTTATAATTTCACACAGCACATGTTTTGAATAATTAATTTAATAGTGTACTTGATCTGAGGTGTGACATCCAAAATTGTACAACCCAGATTTTCACATGTGGGATACACAGCGGGCATTTTCGTTGGCTGGTGGATTTTCTTGGGTTATCTCCAATCCCCTGACCCATCTCTGTCATGGCGTGGTTCAGTTAGTTTATTTATATATTTTTTCTAGAATGTGACTACTGTGTAAATTTCGAGGGTCCAGTAAAACTCACAAAAAAACTTTATTACCTATATACTACTTATAGTTTCAGAAGTAAAAACAATCAAATGCACCAAACAACATGAATCAGAAGCGCTTGCGTCTCTGTATGACTACAATGCAGTACACACTTGTTACTCACGAAAACCCACGAGTACAGTATTATCTTACAGAATGCTCTCAATACCCTATTTGCTTGACTCGCATAAAAGTCTATAACTATAGAGTGACCATAACTGATAATGACTTATTCGGTGGTACCATAAAATTGAACACTCATAATACTGGGTTACAATACCTGACCTCCAACAATCCTGGGTCATATTCTCCTTTAATTTCAGATTCAAAGCAAACTTAGCAAAACCAAATTCAAATTTGCTGCTTCTCTGTAGCTCGCACATATTTGAACACCTATCAGTGACAATCTGAAATACACTGAAGAGCCAAAAAAACTGGCACACCTGCCTAATATCGTGTAGGGCCCCCGCGAGCACGCAGAAGTGCCGCAAGACGACGTGGCATGGACTCGACCAATGTCTCGTCGGTCGTCGTTTGTCCCGTTCTTTCACGATCTTTTTCCGGCCGCAGCGATGTCGAAGATTTGATGTTTTACAGGATTCCCGATATTCACGGTACACTCGTGAAATGGTCGTACGCGAAAATCCAAATTGTATCGCTATCTCAGAGATGCTATGTCCCATCTATCGTGCGCCGACTATAACACCACGTTCAAACTCACTTAAATCTTGATAACCTGCCATTGTAGCAGCAGTAACCGATCTTTCAACTTTGCCAGACGCTTGTTGTCTTATATAGGCGCTGCCGACCGCATCGCGTTACTCTGATTGGTTCCATACCTCTGTTATTTGCATACGCACGCCTATACCAGTTTTTTTTTTGGCTCTTCAGTGTATGATTATACAACAAAATTTATATTCAACTCTCACAGTGATTAGTATAAAACCACCGGTAACCACAGCAAAATTGGATAAAAGGTCATTACAAAAACAGATAAATGCCGCATCAATTAAAATTACAGTTACTCTAAAATGCAGCATAACCTCACAAAACCATTTGACTCGCGTAGAGAATTATTCTTGTTCACGCAGGAAACCATAGTGGATCTTCCCCTCATACATAAGTTCCATTAAAACTTCATGTACTATAATTTGCACTCCCAAATTCTAGAAAACAACCGTTTACACTACTAATTCGGAACCACAGTTCAAATATTAACATCAATTGCGCGGATTCCATAGCAACCACGATTATGCCGGGCCTACAATTAGTTAACTCCTGCTCCACAAAGTTACTGTTTACTGCAACCAGTACATGAAACTTTAAAATAAACACTGTGCAAGCTGTCGAGGGAATCAATCATCTGGCTTGTGTGCTCATCCCAAATACGCATTCAAACTCACCCGCACACTCCGTGCGTACCAAATGAATCAGCTGTATGTTGCTTGGTTTATGATGTCGCAGTTGTTTGTGGAAAATCACATTTGTCACAAATGTGTTCACGGGCTTCATCGGACGGCGCAATCCGACTGGCCACAGTAGCTGGCAGTGACGTCACCCATAACGGTTCGTCGCAAACGTAGTTTTCCATGCAGTATATTTCTCACCAGGAAAATTCGTTACACCCTTTTCCCCGTCAATTCCCGCACCGAGTCTACCCATAAGCGCGATGGTATCTGGGCGCAATTCTTGTTTACTGTACAACTATCTTAGAAGCCCACAGTTATATGACAGCCCACATTATATTTGGTCTTTAAAGCCAAAATCACGTACCTTTACATCCTGACAGCACCGCTCGTTCCCTGTTGCACACCCGAGTTTATCCAGACAGTACAAAACAAGTTAACCTGGCGGCTTCAAAGGGCATACCTCCCATCAGTTCGTACGACCACACACTCGGTCATCGCTGCCCTCATCAGTGGCTGTCAAACATGTGTACGACTGGGCGGCACACACATCCACGCCGCGTTCTGGCTAGCTGAAGACTCGACTCATGAAAGACTGACAGCACGGTCACGCCTCCACTCATCGTACCCTGTGACGTCATCGCCTGCCAAGCAAAGATAATCGCCTGCCTAGATAGTACACACTATCAGCTTATGTCGACCCAGGGCATGTACTACGCCATTCGCAGTACTTGATACATGCACACAATTCCCCCTTATAACACACAATTGTATCGTGCATCCACATGCACAGCACAGCTTCCCCCCTAAAACACACCTGTATCCACTATAATTCGCACATCCAACAACCTACGCCTGAGGCAAATCTTCGGTACACTATCATGAGGTAGGATGAAAACTCACAAACGATAATAACAAACAGTGGCACCAAAACCCATGTAAATCTCAATAAAAGCCAACCCTTAAAATAACTTAAGCCCCAGAAGAAACAAATAACACACATGCTAGACAAGATAAGAACCACATTAACACATTAGCATGCTGTTGTCACCCACTATCGATCCAGTTCCATTAAAACACTGCCTCGAGATCATCCAGCTGTATAAGGTTTTATCGATGTCAAATAGGCATTCCTCACCACTAAATTATTTTGAAGATCCACCAAATTAACAGTAACAGGAGTCAAGAAAGGACTGCATCTTATAAGGCCCATCGTTTGCCATTGATAGCTTCGCCGATATATAGTCAACCTTCTTACTTTGAGTAACCTTCGGACATACCACTAGGTCACATACTTGTACCTTGTAAGGTATCCAATCTTTGTTATATCTGGTCGCAATATTGTGGTGTGCTTTCAGGAGAGTGCTATACGCCTCCCTCTAGACCTCGGGGTGATAGCGAACACTTTCGTCTACCAAAGTCGACTAATCCACATCCCAGATGCTCAACAGCGGGTGCAGCAACTCACGCACATACATAACCAAAACCGGTGACTTACCTGTAGCCTCATGTGGAACAGAGATCAGTGCCGCGTTCAAAATACCAATATGCCCATCCCACTTTCTCTGATTATTATGGTGGTAGATCGACTTATTAAGTCGTTCGACTAAATTGGGGCATGGGTAAAAAGGACTTATGTGAACATGCTGCACACCCCAGCTAAAGCACAGATTTTTCATCACCGATCCTACAAAATACGAAGCATTATCAGAAATAAATATCTCCAGACTCACAAAAACCTTGAAGATCTCCAACTCTAGCTTCCTGGTGATGGCTGTAGCTTTTATATCCTTCAGCAGCATCAACACATAGAACCGGGTAATCTTGTCCACCAAAATCAGAACACAGTTATTACCAATGCTAGACCTCGGTAACAGACCAAAAATATCTATATACACTCGCTGACAAGGCCGAAGCGGAGTCTCAACTTAATAGTTTCCCATTTTACTATTCGACGACTGTTTTGAACACTACCACTCATTACATCTTCCCACATTACCCACAATATTCTTATGCATACTCGCCCAGAAAATTCTTTCCTAATTTTTAGTTTTGTCTTGCGCTGCCCCATGTGGGCCCCTACTGGTGTATCTTTGAAAAACTTCAAAATCATTGGGCGGACACTTTGCGGCACCCAGATATGTTTCTTGCCCTGTTTGTTAAGATGATAAATCACCCCTTTCACTAACTTAAAATCTTTACTCTGCCCCTTCTGGATTTTGTCCAACAACAATTTACCCTCAGAATACTACTCCTGCCACAGCTGAATGTTGACAAAAGACTCAGAAATCAGTTGCAACACCTGACACAATTGCTTACTGTCTGCACTACCCTCATCCTCTGCAACCTGGAATTCCATAGGGTCCTACATTCTCGATAAAGCATCTGCTACACTATTCGCCTTGCCTTTCACGTGCAAGATTCGAAACCAGAACCTAGTCAGCCTCATTATCCAACGACCAATTTTCCCCAATCGCCTCGGATGGGAAAACAACTACATAAGAGCTTGGTTATCTGTCAACAAATCAAATTCGGCATGTTCGAGGTAACATGAGAACTTTTCCACCCGATAGATGCACGCCAAAGCTTCCTTTTCACACATGCTGTATGCCTGCTCTGTTTCAGAAACAGTTTTACTAGCAAACACAATCGGCCTACGATCACTCTCTTGCCCCTGCAACAATACTCCACCTACTGCTTTGCTACTTGCATCAACATGCAGAACAATTTCTCATCGAAATTGGGCAATCTCAGGACAGGAAGATGAGAGATAATGTGCTTCAACTTATCAAAGCGCTCCTGCTAATCACGACCCCAGACGAACTCTACATACTTCTTCTTCTTCAGTTGGTTCAGAGGCGCACGCAATGCTGCATACTCTGAGATGAATCTTGAAAAGTACCCAATCATACCCAGGTACCTCGATCCTTTTCACATTCTTCAGTCGAGAGAAATCGATGATAGGTATAACCTGTCAGGATCCATGATCAACTCCCCTTTCATGACAATAAATCATAATAACTTAATCTGGGTTTTCGCCCAGGACACCTTCTCTGGGTTAACTGCAAAACCTGCTTGGCACATTTTCTTTAACACCTGTTGGACATGCTCTAAATGCTCTTCGAAGGTGTCAGAGTGTACGACAATATCATCCAGAAAAGAAACAACGAACCTGAATTGGAAATCCTCCAACAACCTATTCAATATCCTGGATAGACACTGACCTCCAAAATTCACCCCAAATGGCACACAAATTGACTCAAAATGGCTACAAGGAGTCACGAACCCTGTGTATTTCTTGCTTCAAGAACACACTGATGAAAGGCAGAATTTAAATAGAAGACTGTGAAATAAGTTGCCTTCGAAAGATACTGAAAAAAAAATGTCGATATTCGGCATCGGGAAAGGATCCACCTTTACCCTTTTATTCAACAGCTTATGGTCCATAACCAGGCAAAAATTCTCAGGCTCCTTTTTTTGTACTAAGAATGACAGAGAAGCATAGGGGAATAAACTACGTCGAATTACTCCTTGCCTCTCCAGATCAGCAATGATGTTACGGAAAGTCAACAATTTAGGAGGTGAGCACTGATACAGCATACAATTCACCGACTTATCATCTTCCACCTTTATCTCATACAAAAACATCTCACACCTGCCCAACCTTTCAGTTTATTAATACATCAGTAAACTGTACTATCAGAGCCTCAAGCTTCCCTATCTGCTATTTTGAAAAAACCTCCCCTTTCGTTGGGAATTTTTGGTTGACAAAACACGAGGATGCTCCAGTGACTACCATCGTCTCAACCTTCTTTTCCCCAAAACTAAGCAGAACCCAAAAATTCTTGTCCCCTTTAGTGTTTATTGTGCTATCTGCCCTTGATCTCCCTGGTTACACTTCTGAACTCCCTTTCTCTCCTTAGTGCAGCCTTTGGAAATATACCCCACTTCACTCCACTTAAAACATTTGCACCTCTCTATGATTGTTTGCAGTCTTACATCCTGAAGCATAATGTCCAGCATTACCACAATTGTAGCAAACCACAA
The DNA here is from genome assembly GCA_002778355.1 of Clitarchus hookeri. Lineage (NCBI taxonomy): Eukaryota > Metazoa > Arthropoda > Insecta > Phasmatodea > Phasmatidae > Clitarchus > Clitarchus hookeri. The sequence continues at coordinate 18,469 of NQII01002628.1, read as the reverse complement.
CCCCTTTGCTCTTAACACTGGTCTGCACCACTTTTCCAACAATCTCGGGCTTACTCAAATGCTGCTCTTTGCTTTCAAACAAGGATGTGGCATACAATAAATTATCAACTTCGACGGCCCATTGCCTCAACTTAGTCAAGGTCTCAGGTCGCTGCAGAAAGATACAAAAAGGACGAAACGAGGGGACTATATTTTCTAAAACGATAGCGATGCAATCCTTGTCTGTAAACGACATCCCAAGAGCAGAAACACATTCTACTAGGTTTTGCATGTACTCATTTATTTTCCCTTCCATCCTTTGGAACCTATAGATGTACTGACATTCCAACTCCTTATGCAACCACATTGGACACAGAGCTGACCATAGCCTTACCTTTCCCTGAGCCCACGATTACCCTTGCTCCAAACATTCCATAAAAATCTCCAATGCCACCCCAGTACAACAATGCAGAAAACCTTGAAAAAGCTCGGTGTCGGTGTGAAACAGAAAGTTCCTCTTTACCCTGTCTACTGCCTTGACAAACACTGATTCATGATTATATTCTACCAATTTCGGCACTGTCTGCAAACTGCTGTTTATCAGATGTGGCAAGATCCTTGCTGCACCTGAGTACATCAACATTACCACTCCAGCACCCTGCTCCGATACCACGGTTTCACCTTTCACCACAGTTACCAATTTCTTATGCAACATATCCACATAATCTGCATCAGTTACCCCAATCCCAGCAGCCTACAGGTTAGTGACTAACTCAGATTTACTGAGCTTATAGACCCACGAAGCTGGCATGATCCCTACTTACAAAACAAATTCTTAAAAACAAAATTTACACTGACCACAACTACCTAAACTAACTACCATACCACAGCTAAGCATACTCAGAAAATAGCAGAGTGGCACAGGCATCTGACTCTTCTCTCTTTTGGTGCGGTTCAAATAGTTTATTTTTTCTAGAATGTGACTTTACTGTGTAAAAGCTCAGGGGTCAGTAAAACTCACCAATAAACTTTACGACCTGTTTACTACTTATAGTTTCAGCAATACAAACAATCAAGTGCACCAACACAACATGGATGAGATGCGCTTGCATTTCTGTATGACTACAATACAGTACACACTTGTTACTCACGAAAACCCACGAGTACAGTATTATCTTACAGAATGCTCTCAATACCCTATTTGTTTGACTCGCATAAAAGTCTATAATTATAGAGTGACCATAACTGATAATGACTTTGTAGGCGGTGCCATAAAATTTAAAACCAAATTCAGATTTGCTGCTTCTCTGTAGCTCGTACGTATTTGAACACCTATCAGTGAGAATCTGAAATATGATTATACAACACAAAATTTATATTCAACACACAATTATTAATATAAGAACCGCCGGTAACCACTGTAAAATTGGATAAAAGATCACTAAAATATATATAGATAAATGCTGCATCAATTAAAATTGCAGTTACTCTAAAATGCAGCATAACCTCACAAAACCACTTGACTCGTTTAAAGAATTATTCTTGTTCATGCAGCAAACCATAGCTGATCTTCCCTTCATCCATAAGTTCCATTAAAACTATAATTCGCATTCCAAAATCCTATAACACAACCGTTCCCACTACTAAGTCGAAGCGACAGTTCAAACATTAACATCAAGTGCGCGCATTCCAGCGCCTACAGTTATTCAATCCTGCTTCACATAGTTACTCGCTATTCGTTATGAACCTTACTGCAACCAGTACATGAAACTTTAAGATAAACACTTTGCAAGCTGTTGCGAGAATCAATCATCTAGCTTGTGTGCACGCCCCAAATACGCATATTACCTGGTTTATGATGCAGCAGTTCTTTGTGGAAAACCACCTTTGCCACAAGGGTGTTCACGGGCCTCATCGGACGGCGCAATTCGACCGGCCACAGCAGCTGGCCATGTCGGTTCGCCACAGACGTCGTTTTCCATGGAGTATATTTCTCACCAGGAAAATTAGTTACACCTATTTCCCTGTCAATTCCCGCGCGACGGTATCTGGGCGCAAGTTAACCTGGCGGCTTCAAACGGCACGCCTCCCGTCAGTTTGTATGACCACACACCCGGTCATCGCTGCTCGCATCAGCGGCTGTCAAACGCCACACAGCCCGCCGGCTAGCTGAAGACGCGACTCACGAAAGACTGACAGAATGGTCACGCCTCCGCATCAGCGCACCTTGTGACGTCATCGCCGGCTAGGCAAAGATAATATCACCGTACGCCGTTCGGAGTGCTTGACGCGTTCACACAGGTCTTCCTTATAATTCGAGACCTGAAGAATTCGTGGATTCATTTTGGGACGAGCTAAAATTCAAAACACTTGTGTTTATATAACTTTAGTCATTGGTCTCCACTGTTTTTGTCATCTCCTGGAGAACAGTGTCCAATTGTCGTCTTATACTGTGACAGCAGACAACCAATGTGCAGTTGTTATCGGCATATTTGTATATAAAACTGTAGAGTCTAGCCTGCAGGTCATTGAACTCGCGAATTTTTCAGGTCTCTACTTTAAACACACAATTGTGTTGTGCACCCACATGCGCGGGACACCTCCTTATCACCACATTCCCTTGTTGCTCATCCAAATCACTCATCCTCCCCGCTGCTGAAGAACTAAACTGTTGTATGCTGTTTTTTAAAACCACTGTAGTTTGGCCTCTAAATTTTGTCAGATATGGAGTCATTTCAAGAACAAGAAAAATAAGTGCAACTCCTCAAAACAAAAACAGTACATAAAAGCAACATATCTGCATTCAAATGAGGCATTTTTTTGTGGTGCAACTAATGAGCCACTTTTTCATTGTAAACACCTTCACAAGAACAAAAACAATGTGATGGCAGATGGGAAATTTCGCACTGAGGAAACAATTGTCTTGAAATTCTTTGTAGCTACTCTCCTTTGTGGACTTGTTAAGAAGGCATGATTAATTTACTAGCATTCCAAACTTCTGAGAATTCACGTAGGCTTAGACAATAGGCAACATGCAAATTTCGCAAATAAAGTTGAAAATGATACAAACACATTTGTATATGCGTATGAAAATAAAAATGTGCCGTTTGTTGCATAAAAATCGATTTTGACAAAGTTATTTTAGTATTAAAACAGTAACTTTCGCTGCCGCTGTCATATGGATGCGGAACGCTCTCTCGTTGCTTTGACGTCACTAGTCATACGCCAGCGGCCGGCCTCGGTACGTTGCAAACAAGTAGCACTAAAATGGAAGGCAACTTTGTGAAAGTGCAGTCCAGGCTTAGAATCAGCTTTCAATAATAAAAGACTGGCCGGGGTTTTTAATAAATTCTCGTCCAGTCTATAACTAAACCTTCATTCTTCAAAATACTGTATCAAAAGGGACAAAACTAGATAGCAGCCTCACTGCTACCTCCTCCCACGCTCTCTGTGCAGGCAGAGTCTGAGGGAGGTTAAATGTTAATGGGAACCAGGGCTTGCCGGGGAGTTTCAGTTTACCCTAAAATCACGCGAGCTTGGCTCAGGAAGACAATTTTATGGGCCCGCTGGGAGGGAGGGGGTTAGCCTCTTTTTTCCGCAGCAATTCGAATGAAAGACAACTGGGCGGACAAGAGCCCTCCCCAGGGCTTGTATTACCCCTGCGCTGAGGAGCTTGCTCCAGTGATGATGAGTGGCGGAAAGCGCAGTCGGACAAACTGCCACGAGTAGAGGCCAATATGGTACTTGATTACTTAAATTCCCATTGTTTTGTGGAACCTGAAATAAGAGGTGTAAAATTACAAAGTTAAGAACGTGTCTCATATCACACAGTCTGATCTTCAAAGCGACAGTAGACCTACATCACATGTTAAAACTTATTTGTTTGTACGTTTTATTGAGGTACGTATTATAATATTATAATCTGTGTTTATGTTTACAATTGCTAAGATTAAAAGTTTGAAATTAAAATATGGAATAACAGAATTGTAATTAAGGCAACTGCACTGAGCGCACTGTTGTCGCGCGCCATGTTTGATGTCTGTGATAAATTAACTACATTATTTAGAAATAAAACGTAATGTTGTGTTGAGAAAGAAGGTTACAAATATTTCCGGATTCTAAACCACTTTTCAGTATTCATAAAACAATTTTTTCGCTTTATAAATGTCAGATAATGAGCAGTATGGTCACATAGGCTTAAGCTAGCACGTTAGTCACTACCCGACACCGCTCGACTTCTCGAGCAGCTGCGGGCTGGTGGCGGGCAGAACGCCGCGCTTCCGGCCGGAAAACCTGTATTTCCGTGTTCCATGTTTAGACACAAAAAAATTATTTAAATAATGACTTGCTTATCTTATTGTTTCTTAAGTTTTGTGTACCTAACATACCTTTATTATTCTGATGTCACGATAACCGTGTCTACACTTTATTTTTAAACTGTGAGAGCTGTACACATAAGCTGAAAATATAGATATGGTAGTTTGAGAAACACTTAATACCTAGAATGAGACCAAATACAATGAAGAATATCTGTAGTAAAAGCGTAAGAATTTGTTTTATTCTCAAAAGCTGTTTTCTTTCTGTTTATATAAGGAAAAAGGTTATAAAAGTAACACAGCTTACTTGCGTAAAACACGTAGGCTATTTAGTGTCAATTTCGTGGACCTAGTCTCATAATATTTTGTAGCTTCCATCTCAGTAACTTAGAAAAAAGGGGAAGTGCAGATATGAAAGTAAGATCATCCGTGATAAACATTTCTAAAAACATGCATTTTAGTGTTTTGAAAGTAAAAATAAAGTTGCTATTTAATTTAAATTGTTAGACTTATGAAAGTTAACGAGAGACAAATCAAAACAACTTTAATTTATTACAAATTGCTACGTTTGAAAAATACTGTATAATATAAACCAAACTTTTTGCAAGAATAACTCTGAGTCCCACCCAAATAATTTGTTTCATTTGCATGGCTTAACATCGTGACGTGTTATTATATAGGAATGCAATGTGAATATAGCCTAAATATGATAGCTGTGCTCTTGAAACAAATATTAGAAGTTATATTAAATTAATAAAAAAAATATCTGTAACAAATGCATCTGTTAGGTCTAACTTGGAATGTATAAACTTACAAAATGTAAACTTTACATTGTGTGGGTAAATTTTTTGTAAACATATTTATATGACTATATTATTATGAAATACGTTAACATATTTTTCATGCTCACGTCTACATCACATACGAATTGTTAAACGCGTTGTGATGCGTATTAAACAATACAATAGTACCGTAATTAAGGTTAGGTCAGATGTAAATCTCTAAATAGTATAAAACAATGTCGCTTATCCACGTCTGTCTGTGTATTTGCTTAGTACTTCTAAACTACTTGATGGATTGCTTACATGGCTTGGGCTGACTAAACCATAAGAGATACATCAAATTAATGTACTACAGAATTGTAGCTCTCATAAAGGTCTACAGAAAAGTCAGTGATAGCATATGTTTATCTTTTAAGGATGACCTACAGTAACCATTTTTGTCTTTCAAAGTATCGCTGTAAAAACTAAGTCGCTTATCCGCGTCTGTCTGTGTATTCGCTTAGTACTTCTAAATTACTTAATAGATTTTGATGCGGTTTTCAACATCATTTAGAGAATTTCTTGAGGAAGGTTTTGGTGTATAATTCATTCATATTTAATGTAAGGATAGTAGATAAATGTCGAACTGTTTGTAATCAAGTCTTAAAAAAACGCTTTTAGGGCTCATACATGGCATGTGGTGACTAAACCATAAGAGATACATCAAATTAATGTATTACAGAATTGTAGCTCTGAAAAAGGTCTACAGAAAAGTTTACGATAGCATATGTTTATCTTTTAACGATAACCCACAGTAACCATTTTTGTCTTTTAAAGTATCGCTGTAAAAACTAAATTGTTACCGAGCGAAGCCGGGCCGGTTTGCTAGTAGTAGAAATTAGGAAGTTAAGTTTAAAACAACCTACACAAGGGAAACATAAATACCTTAAATATAATTACGTCCGTCAAAATGGTCTTCGCAAACAAAAAAAACTGATTTTGGCGAAACATCTTTAATGTCTCACCTAACTGCGTTAAACCACGTCTTCCTGTTTGTTTTGTTTTTTGTAACTAACAAATATTTTATCAGGTGTTTTACGAGATATACTAGTACACTGTGGTACAATAAACCATTTAGATGATTTTGGTATACTTGACTGTTTATTTTCTCTTTTAATTACTTCAAAGTATTTCTTATTAACCAAATATGCATAAACGCTGAAGTAAACAAACGCGGCGGCCGAGGTTGAATGTGATGTGTGATATCACGGAGTGAGCAGGCGCGTTTTGGCGGGCGTTTCGAACTTAACACGTTTATTCAATCATAACTTTTTCAAAACTAATAGAATACTTAGTTCATTTAAGCATTTGGTATTTTCTTGATTTCAAAGTCAATAAACTAGCATAATGTTTGCTTTTCTCAGGGAGGGGACAAATACATGCACTGTCCCTCTCTCTCTTTGCTATGGGGGACACTGTCCTCCTTTCCCCCATTCCACCACCATTGATTGTCATTATTGCTTATGTTACAAATACAGGTAATTGCTTATAATGTATGCTTCTAATTAAAAAAAAATACTATTGTAATGTAAAAACTAAAATAAAGACAAGGAAACAGAAGGAAGGAAAAGGTAATATATATTGAGCAGTGCACCTTTAAGTCATTGTTTGTTAAGATAAAACCACTCCATATCTTATCATAAGATATTGTGTGACTACAGGCAGTTGATATTGCGGGAATGTGCTTAATCTTTTTGCCATCATCACACCAACCTGTGTTATGTGAAATAATTGGTTGACACTTCTTTGAGAATGATTTGAAACTATAGGCTACTATGCCATTGTTCATAGATGAGGTAGAAGCACATTAATAATTAATCATGTTTGCTCTAGAAGGACAAGTGCAATAGGAATATTAATGTCCATAAAATGAGCTGAATGCCTATTGGATACGTGAGTATTCTTTTGTATATCTTGTATGTCGGCTTAGTATAAGAATTGGCAATTGTTCTCCATTTTAGAGTCAAGTTATTTTCCATTTATAAATTCCCTGTCTTTAATTTTTTTGATGCTTTAGACATTTTGATTGGCATTGACAAGGCAAGCTTATTTTGGAATGCCTACATAGCACTTTGAAAATATTCATTTGAAATATTTTATCATATTTTCTATTAGTATAGCTAAGTCATTTAGGTGGCATTAATTTATATAATATAAGTCTTGGGAAAAATCTGTGTTTTGTTGAGACTTTTTATTTATCCTGCATTGCAGAAAAGATCAGAATACATGTCCTCTGTTAATAATAAATACTTTCTATGATACATGTGGAAAATTCTAAACTATTATGTCATTGAAAGAATTAGGTTCAGCTGCTGTTAGTTATATAATGTTACTTCTGTTGAAAGATGTTAATGGGGTTTCACTTTTTAGTTTCGTAGTTTGTAGTTATATAATGCATGAAATGAAATTGTGCTCATTTATTTACTGGGTTTATGTGGTTTGGTATTACAAAATTATTCAATACAACTTTAGTGCACTAAGTAAGTACTTTAGTGTATGATTTTTTTTGTGCATAATTAGATACACAGATTACAAAGAAAGTTTATATTTATCATAATTATTGTAAATACTTGTATAGTTGATCATAGTGTGTGTAATATTGGCAAAAAACGAGTGATTTAATTTTATTTAAGACTATATAAGTATTGTGAAGCTGAACTTATCACCAATTAAAAATTATATTTAAAATCTGTATTAAATTAGTGCACTACTGCCACTAAGCGCAATGCTGTAAACTAGCGTGCAGTATTCTGATTATGCTGCATGCACCTATGGGGTTTTCAGCTGTGACCCTATACATTTATTGGTGAAAAGTCTATGGCCAGGTTCAATGCAGGGCCCTTGAGTACTTTTGCATGTATCTGATGCATATATTTTGAGATACAGCACTTTGAGAAAGCCATTTTTAACTATGTTGGAGTGCTCTGAAATGGTGTTTGTAAAGTGCAATGAGTGCCAAGTAGACGGGAGTCATAACACCTAGCAGAACGTATTGATAATTACCAGCGCCTTCACAAACTACTGAATGTTGTGGAACCAAGAGAGAGCAGGGAAAAAATGTTTAAATGACTTGTCTTAATTTGGGAGCGGTGGACGGATAGCGGCTGTTTTTGCATCGAGGAACTGATTTTAATTGGCGTGGATTGGGATTTTCTGAAAATTTGTAATCTATGTCAAACGTCTTGGCATGCTTCAACTTTATGAAATAATTCTATGTACATAAATTAGTGTAAGAATTTTGTGTGATGGTTGTGGTCAAATAAGTATAGAAGTGTTTTCCTTTATAGTTTTCATGGCTGCTTATAGTTCGCAATAGTATAGAGCTGCAATAAACCTCTGATACCCTTGTTGCTTTCTTTAGTTGAACTGACAGAATGTGTGGCTTCACTTTCAGCCATTAAATAATTGGATCTGTTATACCGAGTCATGTAAGGAGTTTTACAAGTATTCTTGAATTTAATATACTAGTAATTGATTGCTATAGTCAAGTTGTAAATTGCAATTCTTGACAAATCTTTTAGCATAAAGAGTTTTATAGTGTCATTGGTTACTCTGTGTAATAATATTTTTAATATTGTGAAGTGATTTCACTTTCCTATAAATTCCTGTCACCAGAGATACTATTGGTTTATAGTGGGCACATTTTAAATTTGGTTTTTTATGTTTTCAAAAGTGTAGTTTATGGTTGTCATTTCTTACATGTTCAGTGCTGTTCTGTGTTACTGTTATACCAAATCAATCACAATTATAGTGTAGTTATTGCAGTTTGCAAAATAACCATTAATGAGTAGAAAGTAAGATGAATAACAATAAATAGTTACTGTGAAGAAATTTCTGTTTCAAGATTGCTGCTTTGCAAGGAATATTATAGTGTGCTGTAGGTTCTATTAATAGTACACTAGTGTTCAAAAGTTAAGCAAAATTATAAAATATTTTATTGATGAAGTATTAGATTTACACCAAACATAGCACACAAAACTTAGTGAAAATTATTAATCAAAGGTTGATCGGGTATAGAAAGGAGTGGAAAACATTAAATTAACAATTTGTTTTTGCAAAGACACATATGCAAAAATTACCAAACATTGTAAATCACTTTCCGAATGGAAAAAAAAAAAGTTAATAAGTGTTGTGGTACCTGTAACAGCCACACATGCCGTGCATACAAAGTGACATGCTCTCTATGAGGTGGTTCAATAGTTCTATTGGCAGTTGGTTCCATTCCTCTTGATAAACAGAGTGGAGCTGTGAAATTATTCTTGATGGAGGCTGGTAGGTTGCAACTTGCCTCCCTAATGCATCCCAGGCATGCTCAAGAGGGTTCATGTTTGGAGACCTTGTTAGCCAGTTCACGTGGGGGATATCTTTACCTTCAATAAATTCATCCACCAGGTTGGCTTGATGTGCATGTGCATTGTCATCTATGAAAATGAAGTATTTGTCAACTGTTCCTAGTTTTGACTCATCTGTGAAGAGCATGTTCCTCTATTTATTAGGGTCTAATTGTGATACTTCTGACTCCACTTTAAAGATGTCGGATCCCAAAAAAATTAATAATTTTATATTTGTACTAAACATTGTTCAACTTGTATGCATTGTATGTGATAACATTTTCCTCGAATAAAAAATGTTACACTTATAAATTTTTTGAATAATTTGATGTCAGATACAAAATTTTTCTGTTTTGTTACAGCCGTAATAACAAATACTAAGTTGTACAGATAAAAGAAAAGAAAGTAAACTAATCCCATGGGTTACTGCGAGACACAAATGTAATCACCAAATAACAAGCCATATATGTGGAAAAAAAAATGTTAAATATAAAGAAATGTTTGCATATTTCTAACATTTTTATAAAAATGTTCAAACTGTTATTTTGTGTTTGCATATATTTCAAGCAGTAGCCCATGGCATTAGTTTACTTTGTAAATTTTTTCATCTGTACAACTTAGTTACTATTTGTTATTAAGGCTGCAACAAAAGAGAAGAATTTTGTATTTGACATCAAATTATTCAAAAAATATAAAGTGTAAGATTTTTTTATTAGAGGAAAATGTCATTACTTACAATGCATATGAGTTGAACAATGTTAAGTATAATTAAAAAATAATTCATTTTTTGGGATCCGTCACCCTTAACCAGGTTCTTCTGTGTACTGGTTTAAGCAGGACACACATTTCTGGACATCTGGCATAGAGACCTGAGTCTCCAGTGTATACAACTTGCTGAGAAACTCTAACTCCAGAGACAGCTAGCTGCATGCTCTGAGGACAGTTGGCATGCAGGGATTGTCCACTTTCGTCATGCAGTTAAGGCCAGATATTGATCTTGTTGCAGAGTTGTCACTCTGGGATGACCTTGTGCTGCCCTACAATAAACATAGCCTGTGTCTCGGAACTTCTGCCAAAGCCTGGTATCACGCTTTGTTGCTCATTCAGGGCTACTGAGACTTCAATATGTCTCCGACCTGTTTCCAGGCATCCGATGAGTCATCACTTTAAAAATGGGTCCAACTGACGTCTTAGTGTTATCTTCTAACTGTACAGTGCACATTTCACCACAAGATTGCCCTCTGATCACAATGTGAACCTCACTAGATAATAAGACCCTTTCGGTCTGATACACGGTTTCTTTTACCTTTCTTTCATGTTATTTGACATTGACATTGACGATGATTTTGCCTGTGCACGTAAGCTGGGTTATACTCCTTGATGAACTAGTGGAAACACATTTAAGAACATCCTGTAATAATGCACATATCTTCCCCAAAGTTGATACACAAGAAGAAGAATGTATAATGTGGGGCTGATCAAAACATCAAGTCCTTGGGGGAATCCAGATCATTTAATTCAACACATACAGCAGACATCTTAATAAGGAGTGTAACCACCCTGAACTGCCACACATGCAGCAATTCTGGCACGTAACTTGTTGTACAAATGCTTAATGTATCTCTGGGGTATGGTATCCCATGCTCGTTGTTATTCTTGGCACAACTGCGTGATGGTCATTGCTAGGACTGGGCTGAATGTCAGGTGCCATCCCTTTGTGTTCCAAACATGCTTGATGGGGCTGAGGTCTGGAGATTGAGCAGGCCAGGGTAGCGTGCACACACTATGTAGAGCACGCTGGGTTGCCCTAGCGAAATGGGGATGTGCGTTATCATGCTGGAAGATTGGTTCCTGTAGTGTGTCAAGATAGGGTCGGAGGACAGAATTGACAATGTCACCGATGTACAATGCACTCGTCATGATCCCCTGAATACCAGAAGCGACTGAGATGTATAGCTTATGGCCTCCCCCTATCATATTCCCAGATGTATGTCCGTTATGGCGAGTGTGAATATACAAGGATTGTTCCGTGCACCCGCGCGTCTATGAATGCAAACACAGCCATCGCTTTGTCCAAGGCAGAAATGACTCTCATTACTAAACATCACTGCTCTCCATTCGCCTCTCCAACACACACTCTCGTGGCACCACTGGAGACATACACGACGATGAGCAGGTGTCAGGGGTAAATGGGCCAGAGGAACACGAGAACATAAACCTACATCCAATATTCAATTGTTTATTGTTCATGCAGACACACGGATGGTCACAGTGGCTCTGATTGAGCATGCAGTTGCGGTTCTTTCAGTTAAGGCAGCCAGAATGATCCTTCTGTCTAGGCAGTTATCAGTGGAGCGAGGAGGTACTGGTAGGGCTAGGTGGCTGTGAGGACCCTCTGTCACCTATTTTCTCCACCACGAATGGACCAGACACATCACACTCAAACACCCAGCTACCCTCGTGCAGTCTCACTATACAGCTGCTCGGAGTCAATCAACTTTTCAATCAGAGCTCACTGTCGTCTTCCAGGCATTTCAGACACACTGTGTGATATGCAATGCAATTGCATAGCCATAGGCACTTGTGTTATTAAACTACCTGTAATAAGACACTCGGTCTAGGGGTTGCAGACCGGTGCAGGTAAGTGGTGCTGTTCCACTTATGATCAGTGTTTCCTCAGCACATGAACAGTCCCATTTGGATTGGACAATGTTTACTAGGTGTTCTTCAGTTCATTTTCGCAAGGTATAGTGTATATGATTACAATGATTAAGCAACTGTCTTTTTGTTTTTTTTTTAAGCTTTCTTTTTATGCTTAACTTTTGGACATTAGTATAGAATTTAGAAGGTCATATAAGCCTGAGAGTAGGTGTGAACAAAATAACAAAATGTAAATGGGAGAAATTTATTTATATTATGCCTATTAATGTTTGCAAGTCTTTATTTATTTATTCTAAGTAATGCCAGTTTATTATTAACTTGTAGAATATGTAATGCATAACAGCACTCATGGAAGAAACAAATATTGTCAAAAAAGAAGTTTCATTCAGTGAAACAAATAATGTACAGTCATTGTGCATTTGTAGTTAATATTACATTGTAATTAGTACTACAGTATATAAAAAATTTTGAGAAACATTTTAGTGGGTGCGGATGGAAGATGATGTTATTGTTGTTTGAATTAAAGCATAAATTACCCTTGCTTTATGCAAGAATGAAATACTCTTACCCTAAAATTAGTAAGATGGTGCTAGAATATTTTGATGTTTAGTTTTTGTAATCAATGAACATCTGTTTGGACATAGACCAACTTCTAATGGACTTGCACGTGTTTTTCTATTACAGATGAGACCATATTTTGAAATTAATTTTGTTGTTGCCAGTTCATTGTAAAATTATAATAAATTTGTATTAAAAATTTTTTCATCATACATTATTCATGTGATAATCTCCTCAGTAGCTAAATTTTTAAAAAATTCATGCAGCTACTTTCTGTAATATTATTTTCATTTCTCCACCTCCATTTTCACATAATCAATATTGTTGCCTCTATCATCATTCTTTTGTCACTAAAACATATTTAACACATGCCTTGTAATTTGTGGCATTCCCCTAATGTACAAATAATTTTGGCGCATCAAAAATAAATCATACTTTTGCATAAGGTTTTTCAAGAAAATTACTTCCAATATTTGATTGGATTAAATATATTGTATGTAGAAATTTGTGTTAATTTTTTCTGGGTTATTGAAGGGTAAGCCAAGTCATTTGTTGTTTTTTACAGGCCATAATTTGAAGTTTGTGTGTATGTAAAAGTAGATTCATCATACTGCATAACTGTTGCTAATGACTTAATCGTATTTGTATGTGCTTATACATTTTTGCTAGTATGCATTTTGCACACTGTTGCAGGTAGGTGTTAAGAAAGACATGGAAGACAAGAGACCTTCAAGACTAGTAGGTTCAAAAGTATCGCAAATCGCCAATATATTCCAAAGTATGGCACCAGCTAAGGAAACGGAAGTGCTTCTCAGCAACAACCCTGTTCCTTTGAGAAATCATCAGCCAGTCTCGCCCAAGCCAGAACGTCGCCGGACAGTTGCCGGAGACGACCTGGGATCTCAGCGTGAGTCTCCAGCTGTGACTGTAGTGAGGACAGAGAGCCATGTTGCACGTTTCAACAATGCACGTGCTCTGTTCGAGAAGCTGGGCTCCGAAGATAATAAGACTGCTCGTACAGAAAAGCTGACCACCCCTGTTTCAGGCTCCCGATTAACTGCTTCAAACCAGAATCTCCATTCCAGATCAAGTTCCGATAATTCCTCTGCAGGGACTTCTCCAGTGCGGTCATCTCGTCCAATTTCTTCTCGGTCCCCGTCACCTCGTGAAAGAATGCAGATGGACAGAAGTCCAGTCATTTCCAGCAATGGATGCATCTCAACTACAGATGGTGACCTCAGGAAGAAAGATTTCAACGGTCTTGATACAAATGGTTCGTGCAACACTACAGACGAAGATAGTGCATCCACCACTGCCAAAATTCCTCCAGCACCCCATTTGGCGGAGAAACTGAAACAAACACGACCAGTTAGACAAGTTGATGGCTACAAGACAAATGGTGTTATGAAATTTGGGAGTGATAATATTTCAAAAGAAAATACAGTGACTCAGTTAAATGCACGCCCTACAAAAGTGGTGGAAAAGCCAGAAAAACCTGAGAAACCAGAGCGCAAATTTAATAGTCGTGAGTTGATAGAAAAGCAGCGTAATTGGACTTCACATTTTTCTAAATCTCGTGCATCACGTTATAATAGTGACCCAAATAAAAGTGAAGTGAGGGTAGGTTTGAGTGCAAGTGCAGGGAGTAAGAAAGATCCCAAGAAAGTGGTTGGTGTTGATGGGAGTGCAGCATCAGCCACTCGCAGTGCTTCCTTTAGTGCAATGAGAACCTTGAGATCACCGGCCGTCTCGCCTCCGCCCCCACCTGTCCAGTCACCCTCTAGGTCACCTGTCAGCATGTCTGAAGAGAAGTTGGAGAAGGAGTCAATGGAGAAAACATGCAGACTTACACCATCACCAACAAACAGCTCTGCATCTGCATCTCCCAGGTACAATTTTCAAAATTCATGTATACTTGGGAAATATAAATTCTTGTTGAAATGTCTCATGTTTTAAGTAGGTGTCACAGTGGGCTTAGCTTGCTTTCCACCAAGGTGAATTAGGTTTGATTCTTAGTGGGCTCACTCCCATGTTTTTTGCATGTGGAAATCATGCCAAACAATGCTGCTGGTTGGGGCTGGTTTTCTCAAGGATATCCCATTTACCCACCCTTGCATTCCGGCAATATTCCATATCTACATGGAGCTGATTTCTGGTGGGGTTGCTCCCGGATTTTCACACATAGGAATCGTGCCGGACTATGCCTCTGGTTGGCGGCTTTTCTCAAAGATCCCCCCCCCCTCCCTCTGCATTCAGGTGCTGCTCCATACTC
>NQII01002627.1:140594-332477 GCA_002778355.1 Clitarchus hookeri | reverse complement strand
AGAAGTGACCATCAGTGTGTGTGGAGCCAGGACCAATGGCAGTCGTGTTCGCAGCTAAGGTAGTTATGTGGCGAGACAGACAATATGTTGTACAGAGTACTGGAGACAGAGTGGCCACCTGTGGTCTTTGCCTGTCGAGACGCTGAGAAGTGACCATCAGTGTGTGTGGAGCCGGGACCAATGGCAGTCGTGTTCGCAGCTAAGATAGTTATGTAGCAAGACAGACAATATGTTGTACAGAGTACTGGAGACAGAGTGGCCACCCATTGTCTTTGCCTGTCGAGACGCTGAGAAGTGACCATCAGTGTGTGTGGAGCTGGGCCCGAGGGCAGTCGTGTTCGCAGCTAAGATAGTTATGCAGAGTGATAAATACTATGTTGTATAGAGCACTGGAGAGAAAGTGGCCACCCATGGTCTTTACCTGTCGAGAAGTCGAGAAGTGACCATCAGTGTGTGTGTGGAGCCGGGACCGAGGGCATTTGTGTTCGCAATGTAGAGAGACAGTCACGATGTTGTAGAGCACACTGGAGAGAGAGAGAGAGAGAGAGTCGCTACCTGTGGTCTTTCCCTGTCGAGAGGCTGAGAAGTGACCATCAGTGTGTGTGGAGCCGGGACCGATGGCAGTTGTGTTCGCAGCTAAGGTAGTTATCTAGCGAGACAGACACGATATTGTAGAGCGCACTGGAGAGAGAATGGCCACCGGGGTCTTTATCTGCCGAGAGGCCAAGGAGTGGCCATCAATGTGTTCGGAGCCGGGCCCGAGGGCAGTCGTTTTCGCAGCTAAGGTAATTATGTAGTGAGACAGACATGATGTTGTATATCGCACTGGCGATAGCATTAAATAATAAATGAGTGCGCATTCTACTCGTGCGAGTCGTCATTTCGTGTCACCACCCTTCCCGGCCTCCCTATCCAAAGAACACGTAAGCCCCGTCAGCCTGGTGGTGGACTTACGGTACTGAATACTATAAGATTTAAGCTGCCTTCAATGTATTGCCATTTGTAAGCATGTTAAGTATAAATTACAGAAATAATACCTAATTATATATTCTTTAATAGATAAACAAGATGTAGGCCAATTACTATTTTTTTTGTACTGTGTTGCTATTTGCAAGCAGGAAAGAATTGTTTTCAGAAATATTACCTAATAATTCATTCACTGAATGTATAGAATATAGCTTTTTTTTTCCTTTTCGTAGCAATGATGTTATGTAAGGTTTAACCAACGAGGAAGGTATCATAATTATAGCCTCTTTGGAGTGATTATTATAAACATATATTTTGTTTGAAATTAATTGTATACACTATCAAATGATGAAGTTAAAATAGTCCCAATAAATTTGTTTAGTATCACTGAAATCAGTTTTATTTAACACAAAATACTACAGAAATCGTTTTTATGTGGATTACATTAGCTTCGGTATAGGCTAAATAAACATATCCTTTGCTTTTCGTGTTATTACATAGACGCCACAGTTTTCATTTGAGTACGACCTGTCATATGTCTAAACTAATGAAACTGCCAGCCATATTGGCCACTGTTCATCTTTTAGTCGTGAAGTAATTAGCTTCTAGAAAGAGTTACAAGGTCTTGCAATCCCGGTGGTCACAGTTATGGACGGGAAGATGGCGCGTCAGTTCAGCTAATTGCGCATAGAGACTACAATGAAGCGTTATGTGCGTGCCTAGCCCGCCCTTAGTGCTTCCATGCTTCTAGGCCTCGGACGTACAAAATATTTCCAGGAAGATGGACGCCTTAAGGCTCCTGTCTACCTGGCGCTTGAACAACGTTGAAGTGTGTTTGAAATACACGTTTTTCAACGAAACTATTAAACGTGGGCAATGTGCTGTTCTTCGAAAAGAACACTCACGTCAGACGGGGGCTGTTTAGTGTTTCCAAAATTCACATACACTAGAAACACCATTTAATAGTATAAGCGTCAGATACACACAAAACTAAACAAGGGCCCTCCATTTAATCTTCCTACAGACCTTCCACTGAAGAAATAATGGTGTCACCACTGAAAGTCCCATATGCAGTGCGACAAGAACACTGCACGCCAGTTCAGAGCCTTGTGTTAAGTTGCATGGCGCACTTAATGCGCGTGGCAGTTTCGCCCTTATCGCTCCCGCCTTTCTCGGTCTCAAAAGCGAAAAAAAGCTCTAGGTAGGCGGGAGCCTTAACTTCATTGTGAATTGGCCTTGAATTTTTTGTGTACGCTCGCGTGTGGTGAACCGTACTGGTGGATGACGGGGCGAGAAGAAATGGAGAAGGAATTGAAGGTGCGAGCTGTTGGAAAAGGGAGGGGGCAGAGGATGAGGAAGTGGAAGAGGAGTGCAGGAGAAGTCAATTACGGCGTAATGACACGGGAGAGAGGCGGGCTGGCATTACGCAGGCGATTCCTGCACGTAGAGCTCCGTCATTGGCTGGCTGGCCGCAGTGCGAGTGCGTGGCTGGTCAACACACGCTCGCCCTGCCTCAACCGCCATCTTCACTCACACACAGCTTTGTTCCAGCCAACAACACACTTGTTTGTGTGTGGCCAAACACATACACTGACATATTTAAGTCACAATATTGATTTTGCCGCATTTCGGAAGTATTAGTATAGTGACCCCGTGTTAGCATCACAAGAAGGTTATTGGTGTGAGCTTAGAGTCATGGCCTCTGAAACTATTTATTTGCGTTCGAATCTCGCTGGTAAGTAAAACAACTTAACTGTTTTTAATTTTTTTTAATGCAAAGTGTAATGAATATAAAAGTTAATTTTTAGTAATGTTTTTTTTTTAACCGTAAATATAGAAAAACTACCTAAAACACCTTCCCTAACGAAACAAAAGTAGATGGCAAAGCCCACAGCTCTTCCATCTGGCGAATATAAAATAATGTATTTGCAGGTCATAGCATATATAACATTTTAAATTACTTGCACACTCTGCGTTAGTAAAAAAAAAAATCTCAGCAGTATAACTTTTGTCTGCTTAATTTTAAAAATTCGAATTTCAGCAATAGACAATTAAAACAAATTATACTTCTTTCTTAATAATTAACTGCTCTCTGTGGGCACAATTGCGAAACACTACACACTAACACCAACACCGAGTATTGTCCGTTTGGAAAACTTCGCTCACCAACCGAAAACTATTAATAACAATATAAAACTACCATCAACTGCAAATATTGGGCAAGGGCCTTAGTCTTTGTATGCTACTTGACAAGTACACTGTGAAAAAGGCCAACAATATAGTTGTTTGTATAGGACAAAAAAAATTTAATTGCCCCAACAAAACATTTTGTTGAGTAAACTAGACTTCAAAAGGAATAAAATTAATTTTGTTAATCTAACAATAACAAGGTTGAATCACGTAAACCTCTGTGTTGGGCCAAAATAAGTTAAACTGTCAACAAAATATTTTGTCGAATCAACTGTATATATTTTATTGGCCACTCATTTGATTGCCTTCGTTCGAAAATACAGCTCGAGAGTTTGCATTTTTGTGACAAGGATAGCAACAGTGTTCTTGGTGTACTTATTGATGCTTAATAATGGCATAATGATCCTAATAAAACAAAATCAGCAGGAAACAAAAAGCAAAGATGTAGAATTCGAAATCTTTATTTGCACACGTAAACCATTATTTAAAAAGTAAGTATTTAAAATAATTTCTGTTTTCGAGACCTCGTTGTTAAGAGCCACCCAAATATTAAGTAATTTTTAAAATTATTTCCATTCAATAAGTAGTCGCGTTAACTGAGGTTGATAGAGCATGGCGATAGGGCGCAAATGATCCGACTTCTAATCTTGGGCGGGCATTGAAGTTTTTTAATTAACAGAAACTTTCTAATGTCTGTAGAGCCAAACAAATATTTCGTTTAAGGCAACCAATTCATTGCTCAAGACAACTATATATTCTCGGTGTACATACCATGGCAAGTAAGCTAACGTGCGCGTACTGAACATGTATAAAGAGACAATTCGGACACGGCCTTAGGCTGAACCTCGGGAGAGATGAGAGAAATATTCAATTGCGAATAGTCTTTCCACGGTTTCTTCAGACTTTTTGTAACAAACCGTTGAAAAAACGCCCCATTTATGACGTGTTTGGTTGTTTCCTAAATATGTCACGTATGACGTTTTATTCTTGTGTTACCATAAAATTACCTTACTTTAGGTTAAATTAAACAATACTTATAATTTAGTCTATAAATTGTAATATATCATTTAAAACTAATTTGAATAAACACAAAGATAAAATGTGTGTGTTTGTAATGCCTAGGAAGAAAGAGTTCTTATGCAAAATATTATTACACAGAGTGCACACGAATGCGGTGGGTTGGCTCTCTGGTGCAATCCTCTAAGGTTAGTTTGTACACTGGAGAGCCAAAAAAACTGGTATAGGCATGCTTATGCAAATAACAAAGGTATGGAACCAATCAGAGTAACGCGATGCGGTCGGCAGCGCCTATATAAGACAACAAGTGTCTGGCTAAGTTGCTAGATCGGTTACTGCTGCTACAATGGCAGGTTATCAAGATTTAAGTGAGTTTTAACGTGGTGTTATAGTCGGCGCACGAGTGATGGGACATAGCACCTCCGAGGTAATGATAAAATTTGGATTTTCGCGTACGACCATTTCACGAGTGTACCGTGAATATCGGGAATCGAGTAAAACATCAAATCTTCGACATCGCTGCGGCCGGAAAAAGACCGTGAACGAACGGGACATACGAAGACTGACGATAATCATTAAACGTGACAGACGTTCAACCCTTTCTCAAATTGGCGCAGATTTCAATGTGGGGGCATCAACAAGTGCCAGCGTGTCAACTATTCAACGGGCCATCATTAATATGGGCTTTCGGAGCCGAAGGCCCACTCGTGTACCGTTGTTGACTGCACGACACAAAGCTTTATGCCTCGCCTGGGCCTGCCAACATCAACATTGTACTGTTAATGACTGTAAACACCTTTCCTGGTCTGACGAGTCTCGTTTCCAATTGTATCGGGCGGATGGACGTGTACGGATATGGAGACATCTTCATGAATCCATGGACCCTACAGGTCAACAGGCGACTGTTCAAGCTGGTGGAGGCTCTGTCACAGTGTGGGGCGTGTGCAGTTGGTGTGAAATGGGATCCTTGATACGTCTAGATACGACTCTGACAGGTGACAGATACGTAAGCATCCTGTTCGATCACCTGCACCCATTCATGTCCATTGTGCATTCCGACGGACGTGGACAATTCCAGCAGGACAATGCGACACCCCACACGTCGAGAGTTACTACCGAGTAGCTCCAGGAACACTCTTCTGACTTTAGACACTTCCATTGGCCATCTAAATCACCAGACATGAACATTATTGAGCATATCTGGGATTCCTTGCAACGTGCTGTTCAGAAGAGATCTCAACCGCCTCGCACTCCTTTGGATTTGTGGACTGCCTTGCAGAATCCATGGTGTAAATTGTTTCCTGCATACCTTCAGACATTAGTCGAGTCCATGCCACGTCATCTTGCGGCACTACTGCGTGCTCTCGGGTGCTCTACACGATGTTAGGCAGGTGTACCAGTTTTTTTTGGCTCTTCGGTGTATGAGACGGAGGAATATCGTGGAAGTAGATCTTCAGCAGGACTTCAGAAGAGTCTGACGTAACCGTGAATGAAGAGCAGATGTTTCCCGCCAGCCGTAGCTCTCGGTTGGAAACGACGGCTCCTCGCGCAAGGCAGCAGACGTAGTTTCCGCTATCGTCGAGAAGCTGTGATGGCAACGGTCCACTATTCCTCTCGTATTTCCGCGCTTTGTGTGGCCGTCTTACATCAAGTTTCGTTACGGCCGACGAGCCACATATCCAAGGTAGAGGAATCCAGGAACGACGTCGAGGAATCCCCCGATTGTTCGCTGCCCGGAACCGGATGGCACCCGAGGTGTTTTTCCGAGCCGAGCCGCAGTAACTCGACGGCACTTTATGTTCGGGAGCACACCAGTTTGTAAATGTTATTTTTATGGGTGGGGCCAGGCCAAGTCCCGCGACGATACGAAGCCACGTGGAGCAAACTGCGTATTTATGTCTGGAAGGGCAATAAAGTTCTCAGGCGCGAGTCTGGGAATCCACGCTGTCTTGTTATGGCCTACCACGTTCCGGAGAAGAAGAGGAGTTTCGAGTTTCGCCATTAACGAGGCCCCGCGCTGGAGCGCGCTTTCTCAACTCTTCATTATGCGGCAATGAAACAAACTGGTGTCGAGAAATGTGGTCGGGAGTGGTGCGACACACGTGTTCGGCCGACACTGTCTGAGAAGACTTCCGCGAGTCTACTGTGCTGCTTTGACTGCAAGCACTGCTCACCGGCACTCAAGTAGCTGGTGGTTTGTCACAGGAGGGCAAACATGACTCAAGCTTCGCAGTCCAAGACTTCAAGATACAAGCTAAATTTCTTGCACATGCTTAATATGAGAGTTTGTTATAAAAAATTATAAAACCCGAAAAAAATCTTCTTACGTCTATTTTTTGCACAATTAACACAATAAGTCCCATGGCTGACTAGGAATTTATGAATAATAATTTGATTAAAACATGTTATTAGCAGCTGTATGTTGTTTTGAATCATTATTTAACAATACATTTTATTTCCAAGTAGCTGGCAGGCTTTCCGTTCAGAAGACAGAAGTATCGAACTCATGTTCCTAGCTATTTCTTAATGCTCCCTACATACGTATATTCTGTGAGTAGACAATTTTCGCTGAGAGACGTTCATTTTATGCTTGTAGATATATAAACCTTTTTATGTAGGCTTGCATAATTATTCTGCGTGCAAATACTTTGGAATCATTTTTTTTTTATTCCTACATTATTTTCTTTCTCCATTTTTCGGGGGTGGCCGGGTCGCTGTCAGACTTCCTCATAAGTATGTCCCTGGTTTATCAGCAATAACAGAACAGTCTGCAGTAATCACGAAATATTTCTGTTCGTCAGTAAAATCGTAGTTTCGAGACGCTTGGCAGTTATGTTTATGTTAATTAAATACATTGGAAAAATTTATGAAGTTCAGTGTTAAATTTGATTTCGCTAATTATTTGAAAGACTATTTGCACAAAAAAATACTATACTAGTAAATGCGTGATCAAAGAAAATTAATTTTCGTAACAAGACAATTTATGTTTTGAGATTTCCTTTTGCAGGATTTCCATCAAGTGTATTGTGTATTTAATTTTGCTAACCCCTGCGTTTCTGTAAATAACAATTTTTTGAGAACACGCACATTGAACCACCCGCCAATATTAATTTAACCAGCACTGCACTCTCTCTGCAATCTCCAGCGATATTCAGCGTTCTCAGAAGTTATTGTAGCTTCGTACGAGGACTATACTCGACTAGTCCGCCTGCCCTAACTGTTTCAAAACTGTACAAACTGAACTTTTCCCATATGTTCTGGCGTGGAAAATGATGCATGCACACAAAAAGCCCCGAAGAGTGTTCAGTCGTGTTATGTGACTCGGCACTGTCAAACATTATGTAGATTTAGATTTATTTTCTAATTTTATTTTATTTTCATTTTAAGGTGATTCCACCCAGTTTCAATGAACACCAATGCTCGTCAGCAGTAAGGAAAAATATCTGACGTCACTGCGGCATTTCTGTCCTGGGTCTCCTACCAGAGGGCAATCAAAATATGACAGCGCTTGATAAATTATAATGGACGGTGTAATGCAACAAGGAACCAACCCTCATTGATGTAGATATATAGTTGTTTGCTTTGCTGTTGCCGCAAAGGAACGATCTACCTATTACGCGAATCCCAACTGCTATACCTTTATAGCCTACTTTCCACAGGAAAGGAAGGCTTTTGACATCACTTTCCTATGTGTGTGTTTGTGTATGTGTGTGGTGTGTGTGTGGTGTGTGTGGTGTGTGTGCGTGTTTGTGTGTATCTGAGCATGTTTGTAACCACCATGGCACTTTCAATTTTTCAACGCGTCGACCGAATCTCATCAAACTCGNTTTTTGTGTGTGTATCTGAGCATGTTTGTAACCACCATGGCACTTTCAATTTTTCAACGCGTCGACCGAATCTCATCAAACTCGATACACATCTAGTACTTGGTAAGGACAGACAACTTTTTTAATTTTCGAGCACTCCGGAAACTTACTTTCAAAATGGCGGCCATTTTAATATTTTGGATAATATATCATACCTATCTCCGGAACCATTCAAACTATTTAAGCCAAATTTTGTATGCTGGCAAAGTATCCTGTAAGCATTAGATTTTATTATGGGTATTATTGTTAGTCCACCATTTTGGAAGATAGCACCAAATGAAAAATATTTTTTTTGCATTATACATGAAAACAATTAAACAAATTCTTATACGATTCGGCAAGTAAGTAATACTATGATAGACCAGGTAAACGTAAGAAATTAAACTTTTTAAGCACTTTATTTTCAAAATAGTGGCGATGGTAATATTTTAGAATTATTTGGTTATATCTAACATACCATTTAACCAATTTTGAATAAATTTTGTATGCCGGAAGTTTATATTACATGCATTATATACGCCAACACATAGTAGCCACTTTTGTCAGCCATTTTGTAAATTAGCGCCAAATGAATCCATACTGTTTTTTAGTCATATCTTGTTTAACAATTAACCGATTCCTACCAAATTTGGCAAACAAGTAGTAATGTGACAGATGATATTAAATTATATATTTGAAGTATGACAGACAATTTAAAAATGGCGACCTTTAAACCATTATAGTTTAGAATGCTTTATCGTCGAAACCATGTAATCAATTTTAACTATGTTTTTTATGCTGACAGTATATATTACAACTATCAAATACGTCTACATGGAGCATCTTTTGTCTGCTATTTTGTAAGAGACGCCACATGAAAAGTAAAGTTTTTATGTCACATCTCGGGGAACAATCAGCCCACACTTACCCAATTAAGCGAAGAAGTTTTTCTGTGGTAGACCGTATTAATAAAGGTATTTTTTAGGTGTGACACGCTTACTTTCAGAATGGTGGCTTTAAAATCGTTTTAGCTTAGTATGCTATATCTACGAAACTGTGTAATAGAATTAAGCTTGACTTTGTATACTGGCAGTATAGATTCATCGAATGTACTATTAATTAATTTTGTCGTCCTCTTTATGAAGATCGTCACATAAAAAATGTAGGTTTTTTTTACCATATCTCGAGGAATAATCAACCGATTCCCACCAAATGTTACACGCGAGAAGTGCTGTGTTGTGGTACATAAGCTTACATGATTCAAGCGCTGCAGTCCTTTACTTAAGGTGCTAATATAAATAATATATCTCAATATTCTGTATCTATGAAACCACTCAACTAAATTCAGCCAAATTTTGTACACTAACAGAATAACCTGTCATGCACACATAAATCCAGTTTTTCCAACTTTTATCCAAAAAAGTGACAGTTGGAAAAATTGAAAATTTTGTCATATTTCTAGGAAAGTTGAACTTATTTCCACTAAACTGGGTGCCCCATGAATGCTACGGAAGGCTAACTTACATGATTGAAGTTAATTAGACAACGATGTTTAAATGGCGGACGTATGAATAATTGAGGTAAATGTGGCATATATATTAAACAACGTGACCAAATTACTAAACTTCGTTTGTTGTCAGTATATATTAGAAGCATCGTATAAAGATACTTTTTTTTTTGATTTTTGTATGATAGCACCAAATAAGAAAATTATGTAATTTTATGCCATAACTCAGTGACCAATCAACCGATTTCCACCAAATTCTTCACTACGGTACGGTACGGTACCATGTAAATTCACGTGTTATAATTGACTCAGGCACTTATTTTCTGTAAATATTTTAGATTAGTAAATCCTATCATTCAAAACATTGGACTGATTAAATCCGACCGCCGATGCAGTTGATTGTATGCTATGTTATGGTACGACGTTTTCTGGATCAGATTCCCGGGTAAGGCACCTTTGTGTTTGTAATTGTCTCACTACTATTGCATATGTTTCTGGACTCATCTCTAATGTAAATCATGGAGATTTAAAGTCATGTCTACAGGACCATTCAACCGATTCCCACCAACTGTTACACTGGAACATATCAAACAAATTTGTACCAAATTGTGCACATCATAAATGCTACAGAGTCTATGTAAACTTTCGTTATATAAATGGGCCAGACAAAGATGTTCAAAATGGCGGCTTCACAAAAATGTAGGTAAGTTTGACACATATATTGAGCAATTTAACCAAATTCAACCGAAATTTGTATGTAGACAGTATACATTAGAAGCACCGTATATAGTGCCACTATTTTTTTAATATTTTGTGTGATAGCTTAGAATTAGAAAACAAAACTTTTTATGCCTTATCTTAGGGACCAAACATCCGTATTCCACCAACATTTTCACACAAGAAGCGCTACGGTAGGCCATGTAAACTTACATGTTTTAAGTAGTCCAGTCACTTATTTCCAAAATCGGTAGAGATCGGTGGGATTTAGGTCAGGTGATTTGGCAGACCGAGGAATTAGTCTGACATGCACTCTCCGCCCGCCGTAGGTATGGCCCTTGGCTTTGGAGGGCGATACGCAGAGGGGAAGCTGAATGGGTGATGTATTGGTTAAATTTTTATACGTCATATGTAATGTACTACATATACTGTAGGAAGCCCCCGTATTTGTTCAAACAACGTGTATATTGTCAGAAAGCCGGCCAGTAACGAACATTGTATAGTACAGTAACCATGTCCGGTGCTGTATGAAGCAATGTGACGGTTGTAGATGGGAAATGCATAGTCTAACAGAACTGAGTGTGAGGAGTGAAGAGATTTGGGTGGCTCTTAACCGCGAGGTCTTAAGAGTCGGTGAGGGTGATTGAGGTGAGTATGGAGCAGCACTGTAACGAAAGGGCATGGGGAAATGGGAGATCCCCGAGAAAACCCGCCGACCAGAGGCATCGTCACACGATTCCCACTTGCGAAAATCCGAAAGTGACCCGGCCGGGGATTGAACTTGGTTCACCTTGGTGGGAGGCGAGCTGGCTAACCACTCAGCCACCGCGGCCCCCAACGTAACTGATGGTCATGAAGCCGCAAATACAGGCGACTAACTTCCACCTTTTCCTAGTTGTCAGTAATTCTGTACTGCACTCAAAATGTTAATTAAGCACGGTTTTCAGAAGTGCTCAGTTTACAGTGAACAGCCTATAATGAGCAGATGGTGAGTTATAAGACGGCCTGGGTCTCGACGCAGCGCGCGTAGGAAGTTGACCGTACGCACGTGCGAAGGACGTGCGTGAGCTTCCAGTGCCCGGACCAGCAACAAGAATTTCCGGGCCAAACATTCTTCAGTTCATCGTCGCCTTCGCATTAAATTATTTTCTGGATACCGCTTCAGGCATGTTCATATTCTTATAATAAAAGCTCCCAATGGGGCAATGAATAATGGAAATTTATTCCTGGAAAAAATGATGGATCATAAATCCCCCTAAAAAAAAAATAAGCCGGAGAGAAGGGCTGTTGCACAGAAGATACTGATTCTTGCTTAATACACGCGGAAATAAGTGTAGGCCAAGTAATTCAAGAGAAGGGCGTGTCGTCGTAAGGAGAGACATATAATGGGTCGGCCCACACAATTAGGATGTTATTTATTAAGATGATATTTACTTTAAAATACGCTTAGAAGTCTCTAGACATTTTATACTTTAAAATAAAATATAATTAATGCCAGTTCAATTTATAGAATACAGTTATAAAAGATGGTTTATCGCTGGGGAGTTGGCTGTTTCTTAGAATTAGACGAACTATACACAAGTCTGAAATTTCTCTTCCGTTATTGACCATCATACATGTATGAAGCTAATTGGCAAATGAGGATCCTGGTGCTTAAAAACCAAAAGTTTGTGACTGGTATCCAAAGAAAAAGCGAAGTCAAAGACTTGAAAATCCAACGTATTATGATGGTTTGATTTGACTGTGTCCATTGCCGACCATGAGACTAAATAAAAAATATCGCACAAACACATGCGACTCAGCAAGACAAAAGACAAAAAAAACCTTTTACAACACCACGGACATACAATTAAGAAAAGCTGTTTCCTTGCAATTGAAAAATACATATGTATATAATTAAAACGCCAGAAATATGGACGATGGACACAGTCCTATCAAACCATCATAATAATATAAACTCACCAGTGCAATTTAACTTTGAAGATTATACTTATAATCCGAACACAAAAGAAGAATCTACCTAGAATGTTATCAAAAATATGTTGGTTCAAGAAATTTTTGCAATTTACCATTGTTTCTAAACATGGTACAATAAACTGGGAATCAAAATACATTCTCAAGTGAAAACTCTCAACATTCGAATCTGATGCGCTGCTTCACCCTAAATTTGTCCATGGAAAGCATGAGTTATTTTTCCTGTTATTTTGATCAGGCAATGAAAATGCTTTCTGTTGTCGAAGTAGGGATTATTTTATTTTTTTGTATAAAGGAGATACGTTACTTAGTGAATTACTGTTTTGGATGAACTTCATTGCAGATATTTGTTGCGTGTCGTACAAAACTGAGAGATCGCCGGGAATGGAACCCAGTTCACCTAGGTGGAAGTCTGACCACAACATCACCATGGGCCCTTGCACGAGACGAACTATTATTATCACATAACCATTTCTACCAGTACGTGTAATACATGCATGTTAAAATCCAAGGTGGTCTTATGATAGTACGTAATCTACAGCAGAATAAAAGCCATTGGCAGTATCAATTAGCAGTGTGAAAAATGCTAGTGGGCGCCTTTGACTCGGTGTTTCCGAGTTGAGAAAATGGAAAGAAAAATATGAGTTGTTAATGACGAGAGACGTAGTCGCATACTACAGAGTTCCAAAAGAGGTCAACAAGTAATCGTACAGGGCAAAAGGAAGAACGGGAGGAGAGGCGGACAGACAAAAAAAGGAGGAAGGAATTGTTGGAACAGGTTTTACGAGCTGGCAGAGAGCGAGGACGGCAGGCCGCCTCATGTGCTTCGAACACGCCTGGCTTATTATTTATCTTGAGGCGGTGCGGCGTCGGCGCGGAGCGGGCTGCCGACTGCGAGCTTCCAAGCTCTTCGCGGGCACTTCACACTTCTCGAACCTGGCTTGGGTTCTACTTTCAGGGTATTCCTCCGCCTCATGTACAGAAAACTACACCAAAGAGAAACCACTCCGAATTCGTGCGCAGTTTGTGTAATATTATTTTTCAAAAGAACTATTTCTTATTAGGCATTACCAAAACACGTCTTTTTATCCCTGTATTTATTCATTGTAATCATTAATGAAATATTATATTTTATAGACCTAATAGAGGTCAAAGTTCAATTTAACTAAAAGTAAGGTACTTCTATATTAACACAATTATAAAAATGCTTGTAATACGTGCCATTTTTTAGGAAACAACCAAACACTTAATGTAGGGAGATTTTGCAAAGGTTTGATTCAAAAATTGGGAAGAAACAGCGAATAGAATACAGACAAGCTGGTGCTTGAGTGACCGCGGTCTGCAACGTCCCGTGTCGACTCTAGCACACTACTGCATACAACTCACCTACTGTTGGTAATTTTATCCAGGGTTGCGTCCACGAGGCGGGCACTTGGATCATATAGTCCCTCCTCAGCTCATCGAGAAAAATTTCTCTAAAGTGCCATCATAAATGGGAGTATGAATAATATATTAATTCTGGCCTTAACATCGCCACCTTAATAAAGACGTTGTAATAATGATTATTACCTACTTTTATTCATCAGAATTAGGTTCCTTAAAAATGCAAAGGAAAATGAAAATGGCATTGTCTGATTATAGCAAGCCTTGAATATCGTAAGGCTACCCTTAACTTTCACTTGCATTACGACTTTTATCTAGATGTCAATGGCAATGTTCTGTTTCCCTTTAAGTAATAAAATAATGAGACAACTGCATCCTATTACGACCTCCAGAAAAGACTTGTATCAAGAATTTGCCGCACCTTACTATAAAGCAGTGATTACAGCTTATCTAACAGGGTTGCCAGATAACTTAGAAACTACGCCACCAAATCCTGTGATGCACGGAGTACAAAGTTTCCAATAATTTTAACACTTATGGAAATACTTAAAACTCAATACTGAACTGTTTCATTTTCCTTAGACAGTTTATGTTAACCGATAGCAAAAATAAACCAAAAAAAGAAAATGGCAATGTATATGCCGAAAATCTGAAAAATGCCATTAGTATTCAATATTTTGTTGGGTATAATTGGATAAAAATAACGAAATAGCCATGATAAACAAACATCACATGATCTCCCAACCCTCTGCAACAAACAGACGACAGCGATAGCACTTTTTGTTCCAGTGACTCATTCAAATTCACAAAGCCTCGGTAATAGTAAATCTTTGAATAGTTTCTTCAATCCACAATCTGCATGCATTTACAGATGGCAGTGTCCCCATCACATGTTCTTTATAAGTAGCGCAATTAAAAATATATTGAAATAATTCTTTGAAATTTATAAAAATTGCACCTGAAAGAACTATGTCCTAAAAGTATGGTTGAGATACATGACTGTTATATTTTTCTTAACTGTTGCTGCCAGTTCTTCTCGTGCACTTGGGGAGTTTTAAGAGAACGTAGACAAACATGCAAGTTCAGGAACATTTCTCCAACTGAATGCCGCAGAGTTTCTCCAACTTATTATTACTTTCAACTTTAGGAACATTTTAACACCGAACTTACCACTCAGCAAAGTTCTACAGACTGTAGATACTGATCTTGTAAGTGCTCTCAGTTTTGGAGACAGTGCAAGGCCATCACTTTAGGAAGTAAGAATAAATGAAGATGGACAGTCAAAAAAACAAAATCCAAGATGTTTTCTATGTAGCTGAGAAAATAGGAGCTAAAACTCTTATTCTTAGTCTTGCCGAATATCATACCAACAGATCTGACATTTGCAGTGAATGTTGAGATGTGAAAGATTATTTTAGATGTGCAGTATTATTACCATTTATTGATTCATGTTTAATGCAATTTACTGAGAGATTTCAAAAAAGCTAACACATTTTGAATACTTTGAGTTTCCTTCTGTCATTTAAGGAGCTTACTGATAAGACAGTAAATAACTTGTTTGTGTTAACAAAACTATATTCAAATAATATTTCTGATGTTAACATGAAGACACCGTAGTTATAGCACAAAATATGGTGCTCTCAACTACAAAAGCAGTTTGTCACCTAGCAGTGCAGATGTGAGTACTGTTTAATGAAAGTGAAATCTAAACTGTCTTTCCTAATTTTTCATTCGTCTGAAGATTTCTGTCACACTTCCTATCACAACAAGCAGTGCATAAAGAAGTTTTTCTACCATTACCTCCACTGAAAACATTCTTCCATAACACCATGAGAGAGAAGTGATTGAACGGACTTGCTCCACTCAACATACATATAGACATTAAATTCTCCCGATATGAGGTTTTAAACGACTTACATTATTTCCAAGAAAAATATGTATATGTTTTTATTATTTTCGAAACTTCTAAGTACCTACCAGGACATTTGTCTTCAAGACTTGAACGCAGCTTCTCGTAACCCTACAATGTTAACCAATGTATATGACTAAACAGTTAGTGATAGTATATTTACAAAATGTTGTATAAAATATGGGTGGTTCACTTTAACATTTTCGTTAGTAAAGTTGCCATGACATTACAGTTATGAAATGAAATGTTTTAACTGGAAAATATATATAACGTCAATTATTTCCTTTCTTCTTTTATCACTTTTTATATTGTGCAATAATTATATTGTCTCATTATAATATATAACTTTAAAAAATTACTAAAACCACAAGCAACAAGTGTTTTTTTATGTTCAGCTTTTATCCCCAAATATATCGGATTTGTTTCAGAATTTTTGTTCTTAATTTTGTTCCCCTGCTAAAGTTCAAATCATAATATTTCATTGTTAAGATAAATAAAGGTTCTGATTTCAAACAGATAATTTAAACTTAGGGCAACAAGGCTCACTACTCCAGGAACAACCAAGAATTGCTTAGTCCAAGAAAATTTACGAATTTGAAATGAAATATATGTAGTACCTCGACATTACAATTCTGTCCATTGGCCACAAATAAACCAATCCATCCCTAATTTCTAATTTATTTATAAAATTTCGGTATTCAAACTGTTGTTTCGACGCAAGCATTCATAAGCCAATATATTCTGCAGTGACTGAACTGCAACTGAACACATGTGCTGTCTTCCAGCAGACATTTAACTTAATTCTGAAATGCAGTGGTTCTGCAATTCACTATTCTCAATTCCTTCCAAGAGGAATTATATTCTGGCACATGTTACTATCTGTTATATTCTATATATCAATAGTAGTTCGAACGCAATAAGACAAAGTGTTGGTTTGGTGTTTTGTTGTGGGTTGCTAGTATTAGCTTTAATCTAAATGTGGCGGTTTCATTTCAATCGATTCTTAAATAGTGTACCCTGCACATAGTATTTCATATATGAGGAGTCGAACTGGTTCCAAGATTCATGCATCTCATTGTAACGTACGGGAGATGTGTCGTAGAGAATGAGTAGTCATAAGGAGGTATGTAACTTATAATATTATTTAATATTACAACATTTTATAATGTTTATTGGGATGTATACCAGGTTTGGAGGAGGAGGAAATTGAGGAGAAGAAAGAGGAGGAAATTTAGGAGGATGAAACTGAGAAGGAGGTGGAGGAGGGAGATATATGGTATGGAAGAGATGGAGAGGGGAGGAATTCTGATGTTATCCATGGTTTCTTAGCAGTTGAAAGTTTGTACATTCATACATATAGTGAAATGTCTCTTCAAGTTATAATCATTAGGTGTAAAGCACTCTACCAGCTTCAAAAGTTGCCAAAGCCTTATTATTTCAGCTAAAAGACATGGCATGTAATATTTTCATACAACTTAAACTTTTGAAATGAAATTAATATTTCGTATAAATAAAAATTTTAGGGTGTGATATATCGATGTTGAAATTAGCATAATTTATATATGTGCGAAGAGATGATTAATCTGGTATAGGAGGCCATCGGTCTAGCATTATAAATAACAAAGTTAAAAATAAATTTTAATACATAAAAAATACTATTAAAAATGAAAAATATCGTTTTCGTATTTTGTATTTATGAATATTACTCTCTTAAAGAAGATTATTTTAATGTAAATTTTTGTATCACAATGAATGTCACTGTAGTCCTTATGTTGTGGTACATGGGGCTGATTTCATATTTTTACTTATATCTCGAAAACTAAGCTTCATACATCAAAATGATTGACATTTGTGCCACTCCCCCTACAACACCCTCCCTCTCGAGCTCTCCCACACAAAAATTATTTTATACGTAATATGTTTTAATTTAAAAAATAATTTCCATTGGAAATAGACCCTTATGTCAGGAGTACATCAGGTAAAGTTCCTTCCTTCACTAGTAGCTTGTAAACCATGCATATCAGTTCAAAATGCGTAAAACGTTTTTTTCTTAATTTCGTTTTGACCTGGAATGATAGTGCATGAGGTGAAACGAAGTGAGAAAATCGAAAATCAAGATGGTGGATGACTCGCGCTGGCTCCCCCGCTTCTTTCTCGTGAGAGAGGCAAAAAAGAGAACAGATGATAGATGTAAAAGAAGGAAGAGAGAGCAGGAGGTTAAACGAAGTAAGAATATAGAAAACCGAAATAGCGGATGTCTCCCCATTCCCCCGTTTCTTTCCCACGAGAGAGGCGAGATAGAGAAGAGAACAGATGAGAGATGTAAGCAGAAATGACAGGGCAGGAAGATGCAAGGCAGAATGATAGATCATGAGGTAAAATATAGCAAGAAAATCGAAAACGAAAATGGTGGATGGCTCTCTATCTCCCCTGCTTCTTTTCTGTGAGAGAGGCGAGATAGAAAACAGACGAGAGATGTAAGAAGGAATAACAGTGCATGAAATAGCAAGACAGAATGACAAAGCATGATGTAAAATGAAGTACGAAAATCGGAATCCAAAATGGTGACCATGGCGCCTCACACTACAATAGGTTGCCCCAGAAGCTCCTATAAGACTGATGTTTTAGTAGAATATTCTGGTAGATGTAGCTCGATGCATCTAGCTCTGAGGCAAATTGTGGGGTAATGTCAGGGCAACCCCTCCACCCCTCACCAACAAAATGGAGTCATCAAGCCTCATTGTGGAGTCATGCTATATTTGTATAGAGTGACACATGAAAATTTGGTTAAGGAAAATTTCTGTGGGAAATTTTGTAGGTTTAAAGGAAAATTCCAGAAATTTTCAGGGAAATGTTGAGAAAAACAGGAAATTCAAGATGGTGGCGGTGGTGACGCAATTCAAGATGGCGGTTGTCCCCAAGGGCCCACCCTGAACCCTGAACCAGTTGTCCTCTTTTCCTATTGCTCTCGTAATGTGGCATTATAAAAGGCAAAACTCACATAAAAAATTTTTTTTTTTTGTTTTATTAGTTAATGCGATGTTATATAATTTGTAAACGTTGTTTAACTGATCCACCAGTCAAAAAACAAATCACTAAAAACAGTGAATGAATCAGTGGAAAATGTCACTGCATCAACAAATGAAGGAAAACTGGTAATTTTTTAATAATTCATTAATTAAACTGATTGAAGTGACAGTTGAATAATTCAGGTGCTTTTAACAGATTTAAACAGTGAGTGAGTGAGTGAAGAGATTTGGGCGGCTCTAAACATCATGGTTGAGTGCCGATGAAGGTGAAGCGAGTTGAGTATGGAGCAGCACCGGAATGAAATGGCGGGGGAAACGGAAGATTCCCAAGAAAACCCGCAGACCAGAGGCATCTTCCAGCACGATTCTCACATGCAAAAATCCTGGAGCGACCCCGGCGGGAATCTAGCCTGGTTCGTCTAAGTTGAAGGCGAGCAGCCTATCCACTTCACCATCGTGTCCCCTGATTTAAACAATGAAATTCTTACTAATGCAGATTTAAAGTAAAACATATTTCCATTTCGCGTCTTGTTAATGTAATATTTTTGTGTTTTTCATGTTTACTTATGCGTACAGTATGTTATACTTTGTTAAGTGCAAGAGAAGGCATTAAAGGTTTAATTTGCCATTTTAAATAAAGTCGAAATAAATAAATAACTACTTTGCGAACGTTATTCATCTCCAACGAAGTACTGTAGGGCTACTAACCTTAATACTCACCTAACACATTAACATTGCATCAATGTATGTGAAGAAATCAAATACACCAGAAAGCATTACTAATGATCAACTAATGTGTCCTGGTACTTTTGGAACGTCTTCCGGTTCACAGTTTCACAACATGTTTGACTCGTGAATAGTGTCAAATAAAACACTAACGCTACCAAAATACCGTCGGTATCAAGCTCCTTCTTTCGTGGTTTGGATATTTATAATTAGTCACGTAAACAAGAGCATTATTGCGAGATCTCTACCAATGCTAATAACTCTTTCTGGACCTTCAAGAGTCCCTTCTAAAATGTGCATTTGATGTGGCCACTGGTAAAGGACAATAAATAACTTTAACATCACTCAAAATGCGTTTAATTTTGCAACATGTCACGTATTTAATATCACGTTCAATAAATTACGTGTTCATAATACCTCAATTATGAAATAATAGCTTTCTAGTTAAGCTAATGAATCAAAAAGTTTCGACGCACTGACTCAAAGGTTCCATTTATAAACGGGATCGTAATCGAAGTGAGCCTACGTGACTGTATTGTCATGAATCGATTCAAGGGAACCGGTCGTGCCTCACATGAAGCCGTGCAAGTATGTAGATGAGTACATACGAGAATAGAATCTTAGAAATAAAGCCAAGTAATTTATTTTGTCCTCTTTATCCACACGCTTCTAGTTCTCATTTTCCTACATTTGCCGCTTTCCTTTAATGTACTCCTTCTTTCCTAAGAGAATTTATATTATACATGGCATTTTTTACTTATGTACACTATTCACGGTAAAGTCAGCACTTTTGAAAGCCCTCTCATTTTGAATATTTGTCAATAAATTATTTTATTTTAGCCTTAGACGTTAACTTTCGAATTCAGTGGAATATGCACACTGTGATTATTACTTACGTGGCAATATTTATTTAAAAGGGTGATTCAAGGATAAGAAAAGGCTGAAATGAAAAAGGTAACTAGGGACCGTGAACTGCCTATAATCGTTCGTAAGTTTGAAAATATCCGCGAAACTGTGTCATTAATTAAAACTGGCTTTTCCATATACACTGAAGAGCTAAAAAAAACTGGTACATCTGTCTAATATCGTGCAGGGCCCCCGCGAGGACGCAGAAGTGCCGCAAGATGACGTGGCATGAATTCGACTAATGTCTGAAGGTATGCAGGAGGCAATTCACACCATGAATCCTGCAGGGCAGTATATAAATACATAGGAGTGCGAGAAGGTGGAGATCTCATCTGAACAGTACATTGCAAGGAATCCCAGATATGCTCAATAATGTTCATGTCTGATTATTTAGGTGTCCAATGGAAGTGTCTAAAGCCAGGAGAGTGTTCCTGGAACCACTCGGTAGCAACTCTCGACGTGTGGGATGTCGCATTGTCCTGCTGGAATTGTCCACGTCCGTCGGAATGCACAATGGACATGAATGGGTGCAGGTGATCGGGCAGAATGCTTACGTATCTGTCACCTGTCAGAGTCGTATAAAGACGTATCAAGGGACCCATTTCACGCCATCTGCACACGCCCCATACCATGACAGAGCCCCACCAACTTGAACAGTCCCCTGTTGACATGTAGGGTCCATGGACTCATGAGGATGTCTCCATACCCGTACACGTCCATCCACCCGATACAATTGGAAACGAGACTCGTCAGACCAGGCAACGTGTTTCCAGTCATCAACAGCCCATTGGCGGTGTTAGCGGGCCCAGGCGAGGCGTAAAGCTTTTTGTCGTGCAGTCAACAACGGTACACGAGTGGGCCTTCGGCTCCGAAAGCCCATATCAATGATGATCCGTTGAATAGTTGGCACGCTGGCACTTGTTGACGCCCCAGCATTGATATCTGCGCCAATTTGAGGAAGGGTTGCACGTCTGTCACGTTTAATGATTCTTGTCAGTTGTCGTTTGTCCCGTCCGTTCACGATCTTTTTCGGCCGCAGCGATGTTGAAGATTTGATGTTTCACCGGATTCCAGATATTCACGGTACACTCGTGAAATGGTCGTGTGCGAAAATCCAACTATTATCGCTACCTCAGAGATGCTATGTCCCATCTCTCGTGCGCTGACTATATCGCCACGTTCAAACTCACTTAAATAATCTTGATAACCTGCCATTGTAGCAGCAGTAACTGATCTAGCAACTTTGCCAGACGCTTGCTGTCTTATATAGGCGCTGCCGACCTCATCGCGTTACTCTGATTGGTTCCATACCTCTGTTATTTGCATACGCACGCCTATACCAGTTTTTTTTTTTTTGGCTCTCCAGTGTAATATTTGCAGCTATTTCCAAATTTATTTTTAATTTTTTAAATACTGAAAAAAGCAAAAAAATTTTACCATTTTCGTGAAAGTTTTCTGATACATACCAGTGAGCTGCTGTCAGATGTCCATTCTTTCCGTGGGATGGCACGAATCCATTCCGTACGCTGTGTGTTCAGTAGTGCTGCAACTATCATTCTAATATTATATTTGTTTTATAGTTTTTATGGTCAATTTTACACCTGGCCACTATGCTAGTATTACAAATTTTCGCAACACGGCACCTAGAAAACTTCAACTACGTTCGTAACTGGAAAAAAAGAACAGCAGAACGGAGGCTTATTGCCATTTCATTCCACGTTGTAAAATCCCGGGCTTGAACCTTCCGAGTGGTGTTGCCAGAAGGGCTGTTCAATTCTTTAATATATCGGTAATTATCGATATAAAAATTTTCTTAGGCCCCTGTCGATAGATATGTAACTTTGAAAAATATCGGTATATCGATGTTTCAATATTATCGAAGTTTTCTGTATTATCAGAGTTTTCAATATTATCGAAATTTTCTGTATTATAGAAATTCTCGGTATTATAGAAACTTCCGGCATCATATCAATTTCCGGTATTACAGCATTTTCGGTATTACCAAAATTTTCAGTATTATCTACATTTCCGATATTATAGAAATTTACAATATTATCGATACTGCAGGAAACATTGTGACGCACACACGTTCCTGTCTTTCATCAGAACATATCAATGAACTTGTGCTCTTAGCAATGAACAAGCAGCTGTTTAAGTAAAAAGTTGTGAGTTTTCCTATGATCTTGGTAAATTTCGTCGTGATAGAAGTTATTGTAATGTTTGTCAATTTTATAGTATGTGTAATCATAAAATGTGATTGTGAAGTTATGTTCTTTGTCACAACAAACATTTGCACAGTTACTGAAATGCCAAAATTTCTAGAGTTTCTAAAATTGATTTCATTCTGAGCGTAACTATGTAGTTTATTTCGTCAGATCAGGGAATTAATGATCAGCCTACTCACACAAACCACCTAAGATTCAGCACTAATGGTTTATTAGCATATTAAACAATTTCATATATGTACAAAAGAACATTAACCAATGTCAGAGAAATAATATTGTAAATTAATTCGTTGAAAGTCTTTCAAAACATACATTTTTGTTTGCATGTAATATCTAAACTGTTTTAATTAAGTCTAAAGAATTGTGTACATTTAAGACAACATTAAAAAACAATTATAAAACAATGCATAGATGAAAAAAAAATATTACTAAGATTAGTAATAATACATTTGAAATATGTACAATTATTTTATTTAAATAAGTTAAAAATAATTATAATCAGCACAAATTCACCAAAAACCAATAAATACACAGCCAAGAAACGATGCAAGCACTGTATCAGAAATCAGCATTCAGTTAAGATTCCCTGAAAATATTCTTTGTTTTCTTCAGGAACAAACTCACAAATGTTTATCATGTCAGTGACTTTAGCTTATACCAATGCTCTGCAGTATGAAAATACGATGTGTGGCAGTGTTCGTAAAAGTAGAACGTTGGGTGAAATCAATTGAGTAGTTATTAAGGTTTATTTTTTCCCCAGCTTTTTTTTCAGCTAATATTTTCATGTGGCGTTACCTTACAAAAATGGTGGGCTAATGAATATGTGAATTTCTGAATTTTAATGCTGACCTGTCGTTTTGAAGTACCAATTTTGACACTTCGCCTAATTTTCTTGGAAAGTTAGCGATTTTGAAAATAAGTACACAGCATGGTCGAAAACTAAAAGAATCTGGTGTCATTACTGTATACTATAAGTGTATCGCCTCACACTGCGATAACTTCGATTCGAGTCCTGGACGTCTATAATTGTGTATAAGAGTAACAAGTTAGCTGTAAATCGGTGCATGGAATCGCAAGTTTTTAGGAGAGTTGACGCATGGC
The DNA here is from genome assembly GCA_002778355.1 of Clitarchus hookeri. Taxonomy (NCBI): domain Eukaryota; kingdom Metazoa; phylum Arthropoda; class Insecta; order Phasmatodea; family Phasmatidae; genus Clitarchus; species Clitarchus hookeri. The sequence continues at coordinate 308,982 of NQII01002627.1, read as the reverse complement.
GCATATAGGAAGTGTTAGAAGTGGCGCTGTCACAACCCTTCCCCCCCCCCTTGCCAGCTTAAACTGTGTAGGGCCTTCCGGACGACACGTGTCACCCATTTACGCATACCGAGGTCAAGCCGAGGTGAGGTAGCACTTGGTGCCCTCGGGCCTCTTCCTCCCACCCCCTAGAAAGCCCAGTGAAATTTGTAAATGCCGAGAAATGACGAGATGGTAAGGAGATTTCCGCCCAAAGTTAAAAATATGCACCGAGAATAAGCTGACAGCATATTGCAGCGGCAACTGGCCCACACCACCCCCTTTCCCCCTCCCCAACCATCAAAAACCATGGTGCGTGTATGAAGTACACTGTGGACTGCACCCTCCTCCCTCCCCCCTTCCCCAACAAGGGAGACACGTATAGGAACTTAGGGAGGGAGTCAAGAGAGGATATAAGCGAATTTACGAGAGAAGAGGGTAGGATTCAGTTCATTATCACCGCACAGAGTTGATCAGTTGGACAGTTTTGATCACTACGCCGAGAGAGTCCATCGGTCAGTCATATCGGGGCAGTCGGAAGCTGCGATACTCCGTGCCGAGAGAGTAAGCATCAGTTACCAAGGCCGAGATATCGGAACCCGGCCACGTCCGTCAGCCGCATGAGTCAGTCGCAACATAAAAGGGTCAGCCATATCGAGGCGCGAAATGCAGGGCAGAATCAGAGACAGTTACCAGAGTTACGTCGGACAAGTAGTATCGCCACACCGGAACGCGTATGGCGACAGACATTGGGAGCCAGGAGCGCGGAGTCAGCCAGATGAAAATCACAAAATTAAGGGGTCAGCCATACCGGGACGCAAAACGCAGGGCACAAGGCAGAATCGGTTAGACAGTTACCACATCAGTCAGTCAGTTACAATAACGCACCGAGAAGGCGGAGTCGAATGGTGAGCTCCAATGAGGGGGCGCCATGTCAAGCTAGTGGGATTAGTCCAGTGCAGCCTGTAGCCGAGAAGGACGGGTGGGGCCCCCAGGGTCCCTCGCCGGGACGTGGTAGGGAAGTAATCAGTCAATTACAACCCTATGTCAATAACAGAGCGAGTGGTGAGCTTCAACGAGAAGTGCCAAGTCGAGAGGAAGCCAGCTGAGTGCAACACACCAACAACATCCAGTCTGAGGACCTATAACAGGGGCCATCCAGCTCACCAGATCTCATCAACTGCCGGAACGTATCCGGGCCATACAGCTCACCAGACCTCAACTGCCGGAACGTATCCGGGCCATCCAACTCACCAGATCTCAGTAACTGCTGTAACAACTACTCCGCAACCGCAACAAGTACAGATAAGTAACAACGTGTCACCCAGGGACCTGTCCTGTCACCTAATGCCCCCACAGCGTCGGAAACGTTAGCCAGCACATTGTAACCAGCCCTTCAGGCCAGAACTCGCAGTGCGTTAAAGTATGAGTAAATTCTCGGCACAAGGTGCCGGGAAAGTATGTATAAACTCCCGGAAAGTTCCGGGAATTTATGAATAAATTCCCGGGCAAATAAACATGTTAAAACCACAAAATCCTAAGTCATGATGAAGTCATTGTTTGATACCCTCAACCTTCAAGGCACCTTATAGTCTGTGCCATTTAACATTAACTGTAGACCCTACGAACCATTCTGTACACCACAGAAGAGGAGTAGCGTCAGAGTAGTGTAACGTATACAGGCAATCGCCACAGACAAACATATAGATAGGAAGAAGAAACCTTCCTTTCCATCGGAAAGTAGGCTAAAAAATGACTTACGTATTTTATATAATTAGCAATTGATTTGTTTTCAGCCGAGGATAAGAACTTGGGTTAGTTAAAAAATATTGTATAATATTTGTTGAAAATGTCTACAGTAATATTAAATTATATTTTGAAAAATATCAAGATTTGCTGTGAAACTGAATTTATGATCATTACTCTTCACTGCATAATGCTATGTGATAATTACTATTTTCAGCAAATGTATATTAGTAACAGTCTTATCACACGCACATACATATGCATACACACATATATTGCGATGTAATTTTACTTGTATTAATATGTACATCCGCAGATACTATCTTTACTTCTCACTCACTTGTGTTATATGGTTTTTTGACTACGTAACACGTCCACTGAGCAGTGCAGTTGCGTCTTGTGGATTTTCGCAGGCGGAGTGGGTGCTGCTTGAATTGTACACTGTATGCTCCGAGCAAGTAGTTGCGTGCGTCACGTTTAATTGCAGATACACGAGGCAGTAAAACACGTGCGGCAACCTAGGTCAGTGGTTGTTGGAATGTCTACATTGTCGCTCGTTTATGCTCTCGTTCAAGTACTATCAATCCTTATGCCTAGTCGACACTTAGACTCAAAGTTGCGCGTCTTTGTTGCGGGGCTGTGTCTCGCTTGAATCGGGAGTGTTGCGATTCAGCCCCACAACATGTCCACGTGAATATCGAGTGTATTGCGGGTCTACGTGATACAAGGTTTTGAATCCCATCGAAACGGGATTCACTGATACAATGTTGTGCAACATTGCAAGTTTGGACGCGTGTTCGGGGACAGCCGCCAGTCTTCTCTTGTTATTGCCACCGCGTGAGTTGTTTTTCTAGTTTTCTACCGTTTACCTAATTTATACAGTTTTGTTTTCTCAACAGTATGTGGATGACCGAAACTACTCTACATTTAATTGAGGACTTACAAATGAACGTTTGCTTGTGGGACGTGCCAAGTGTCGATTACAGGAACCGTGACACACTGGCAAAAGCAGTGATTTGTCCCAAAAATATGGCGTTTCGGCTGTCGAAATTGATAAAAAAAAACACACAATAAAAAGTTAATTTAGGCGGGAACATAAAAAATTAGTGGAAGCTAGGAAAAGTAGCGCATCTCCCAAAAATTGTTCGTGGTTTGGGTATGAACATCTCTTGTTTCTTCTTCCCGCCAATGAATCAAGAGGAAGTCGGAGCACTGATCCAGAACAGGTAAGCAATAAAAGTAGTATTTTTTTAATTATAATGTATTTTAAGTTATGCAAGTGTAATTATTCGACAAAAACTGGAAGCTGAACAAAATTACAGATTCAAATCATTTCATTCTGCCAGGGAACTAAACCTTCATATGATACAAAGTAATAGCGAAATTCGTACCTTACCTCCTGTACCTCGTTTGGTGGTCTCCTCGGCGCACTTTGTAGACCACTTAATTGTGAAGGCATTTGTGATCTCCGCGCTCCAGGAATTATGTTCCCATCAGAATATTCAGTATCAAAAGATCCCACCGGAGTGTAAGCATTTTTTTAAATTCTGTCGTAAAAAATTGTGCAAATAGGCACATGCAAGAACTACCGTTTCAACTTTACTGGGGTTCAGCGCCACAGGTTTCAACATAACCCGAAATTTCATCGCCCATATCCCTAATACATTTTCAATAATGCGGCGTGCACGACTTAAACGGTAGTTGAATATTCTCTCAGGTGGTAATAACCATGTGTTGTGACCAGGGTAGGGCTTCATTAAATTTCGCGATAAGGGAAACGTATCCTCAGCAACAAATACATAAGGAACAGGTCTTTATGTCACTGGCAACGGAAAGGGTTAGGGCAAACTCAATGTTCAATTATTCATTTTTTTTTCATGAAGCGTTGTAAAACTGAAGGCCCCTCCGTCAGAAATTCTCCCTTGACACCCAAAGTCCACATAGAGAAAATTGTAGTTCGCATCTGCAACGGCAAGTACAACAATGCTGAAGAATCCCTTATAGTTAAAAAAACAAACTTCCACTGTGTTCTGGGGCCACGATCTGTATGTTTTTCCCATCGATGCTGCCCACACAGTTTGGAAAATTCCATTTTCCTGAAAAATCCTGGGCTACTCTCAACCAATCACTGCTCGTACTGGGCATCTGAAACATTTGATATGTCCGTTGTAACATGCATTCATTTTCTTGCCTACTTATATACAAATGTATGAATATATTGAAGCTTGCACATAATATGTTTATGTACACTACCGTCCAAAAGTATGGAAGCACCTAAAATATTATTATTTTTTCTTTTTTAGTTCTATTTTTTTTTTACTATTTATTTTATATTTTCAATGTAGCCTCAATTTTCATGGTATTTGTTTTTATCACCACTGGAAAAAACAACGATGTATTTACTTTGAGTAATGTCTCCATAAAAAAACGAAGAATCAGCATTTCGGACACGGTCTAAAATAACGAATTAATCCCTTCGTAAATCCTTTAATTGATAAGTCATGAGTTTCTTTCTTCCCGTGTCTGGTGATGGAATTAAAAAAGCTATTTAATTACAATTTTGTTAATTGTTCTTCAGTTGCTTCAGTTGTTCTCGAAGAATCATTGAGTCAAGACGTTTTTTTTCTTTAGAGTTATTTTTATTCAAAAAATTACAAAAAGGGAAGCAATTAACCNAATCATTGAGTCAAGACGTTTTTTTTCTTTAGAGTTATTTTTATTCAAAAAATTACAAAAAGGGAAGCAATTAACCAATTAAACAATGTAAATTCAGTGAAAAGCTGTCTTTTCTTCAAAATACTTAAGTGCTTCCAAACTTTTGGACGGCTGTACATTCTCCCATTTGTAAATCAACTTTTTCATNATTCTTCAAAATACTTAAGTGCTTCCAAACTTTTGGACGGCTGTACATTCTCCCATTTGTAAATCAACTTTTTCATTGCTTTTAAATATTCTCATTTATTCCAAATACTATAATATTGCAAACTTTGAAGTATTCGAATTTTATTGAATGTGTATTTGTTCCAGGAGGAAAATGCTGAAACCTCCAACGACGTACGCTCATCAGAATTACTGCAATCAGAGGAGGAACAACCGCAAAGTGAAGCCGAATGTAATGCTTCCAACTTCCGAGCACCTACTGCACGCCCGAAAACTACGAAACGAGTTGATGACATTACAAACGAAGCATTGCAGTGTATGAAAAGCATCAATCAAGTTATCACGAAAAGGGATAGTTTCGCAATTTTTGGTGAGTTCGTTGCGGATTCACAGAGGAATAGCAACAGACCAACTATCGAAATAGTGGAAGCAAAAAAACGTATCATGAACATTCTATTTTATTTGCAACGAGGGTCGTATCAAGCCAATTACCAAAGATACATTACCCAAACCATTCAAACTGTAAGCCCCTTTGTAGTATACAATTCAGATACCCTCACTTCTCCAACAGCTACTCCATCGGGCAGTAGCTCTAACCCACTTCCATCTCCCTCTTCTGACAACAGTAGTTGCTCCGAGTACAATTTACATTCGTATATATCCAAGTACAAAGGGACATATTGAGACTTGAAATATCTTCGAGGTATATACTCGTACATATATGTTTTTCTTAATTCAATAGTTTTTGTTTAAATATTTTAAAATTATGCACTAAGAAAAAAATAGAACAATGTGTTAACTTTTTATCTAAATATACAGTTTTCACTTACCTTGATGTTTGTTTTCAAAACGCTGATTATGGCTTCACACAGTTCTGGGACAAACACGGATATACTTTTTTTGGAAATCTTGAAAGTATACATGCGACTTGTAAAGGAGTCTCCACTGGCAAGGCACCGGAGTCTGGTTGCGAGTTCCACGGTAGGGGAAATTGAATTTCTTAACTTGGTATTTGGTTTAAACATTTTCGGTGCAACCATTCGCAGAAGCTTTTCGAAGTCTCAAGGCGTCTTCCTTAAAAAGTTGAAAAATCCCATTCCATCTTCTAGCCGTAGTGTGTCTAAAAGATCCCTGCATGTATCATTGTTGGCACTTAGCAACTTTCGAACCCACCATCTTCTTTGTTTTATCTTATTTCTACTTGTAATAAGTAGAAGTAGTGAAAGAGAAACGCCCGCGAGTGCTGACTCCTGCGACATTTTGAGTCAAACAGCCTCTGTAGTCTGGACGTGACACATTGTTGCGGGGCAGCCCCCGAACAGACCTACAACATTGAATCGGGGCAGCCCGCAACAACGACGCGCAACTTTGAGTCCAAGTGTGGACTAGGCTTTACAGTCTGCTCTGATGCACCAGTACTATCGAAAACACCAATGATGTGTATATTATAAATGTCCCTATTTATAAATCATTGTACCATTGATAATATAATTAATTTTGGTGATATGGACAAAGACTGTATCGGTATAATTTTGTGTTACATTATGTGATACCGATGTTGCTGGTAGTTTACAATTGTTGATAGTATTGATACATAATCACATAAATGTTTTCAGTAATATCAGAATTTAAAAGATACCAATATTTTCAACGATACTGGGAATAAAATGATGCTGATACTGGTGATATTGATATTAACGATAGTATAAATGATTTCAGTATTATCGACTATTGCGGTATTATCTAATACTTTCTGTATTATCTATAATTTTGATATCATCGACAATTATGGTATTATCGATATATCGAAAATACTTACTAACTGTTTGGAAAAATATCGATATAAAATTTGTGTGATATCGAACAGCCCTAATTGCCAGTTCTCGCTTTCTAAGGCTGTCCAATACAGACGGCTATAGAGTATCTCAGAAAAAAAGTCTATTTCCGCTACTTTTTTTTAACCTATTTAATATAGTTAAAAAGATTAAAATAGTGAAAATGGTTTTAAACAGCATTTATAGGGCTTTCATGCACAATGTCATTACAGGAAAAGAAAAAAGGACAAAGTGGCAGCTGTAGTTTAATCCATTGTCTTATACCGCGTGTAATAATATCTAATTTGCGAGAAATTTAACTCCCCAGAAAACATAACGGAATCTTGGGAGGGTTCATGACAGACCATTGCTTCCTTACGGCCAGACATAACCTTGAGCCTTTCAAAAATATGTTACCAGTGATGGTGCACGAAAGCAGTGTATTTACCTATGGTAAGTTGTTTTACAGAGGTAGGAGATATAAACAGTAATTCTTATAACCTTCTGATATTTTTATTTATCCGGAGCCTTATTATTCTAGGAGAATTGATGGAAGATAAAAATCAGATATTTTTCGTTATCTGCAATCAGCGCTCCGATAATAATAAAGGCAGTTAATATATAAGAATGTAAGGTGTTGGAAAGTATGTCTCTTGCCGTGCGAAAAATGTCGAAAAATCTTCTGAAAAACAATTTGTGACTAATCTGAGGTAAATAAATATACGTATCTTGTGCGCCCAAGCCTTTCAGTCGCCAGTGGGCGCACCGCAGCGGCGACTCGTGACGAGTCCTGTACCGTGCATGCCCGCGGGCTGGTGGTAGAACAAGGAGGGGGTGGTGGAGGGGCGGCGATGGAGGCGCGCCACGCGGCGCCACCGTGAACCCCGGGCGGGGTGGCTGGCAGTTNGGGCATGACGTGCGCCGCGGGCGTGCTCAGTGTGCGTGTGCGCGCGTGCGTGAGCGCCGTGTGGCGCCGCCGCCGCCCCTCCTCCCTCTGACAGCTGTCCGCCTCAGCAACCTGCCACCATGGCCACTCTCGGCCTTTCCAAGGTCTTCATCCTGGACAAGTACTTCACCGAGCTGCAGAAGTTCTGGGAGACGGAGAAGAAGCTGCAAGGTGAGTGCGTTGACCGCCACTGCACAGCTCTGTTGTCGTAGATATGCCACAACTGCAGGGGTGTACACAATAAGAACCAGGCTCCGTCTGAATTCTCAAGCCAAGGGCCCTTACCTGGCTTCGTGCCCTAGGAATCTGTCGGTGTTATGACGTCACAACGTTGTCGGAACCCGCGGCATGATGCACGGGTGACGTGCCCCTCGCTCTATCCTTCGTTTTTCAATCGACCGAGGCCGCGGTGGCTGAGCGGTTTAGTCTGCTCGCCTCCTACCAAGGCGAACTTGTTTAAATTCCCGGCCGGGTCATTCCCGGATTTTTACATGTGGGAATCGTGCCGGACGATGCCACCATGTCGGCGGGTTTTCTCGCGGATCTCCCGTTTCCCCCGCTCTTTAATTCCGGCGCTGATCCATACTCACCTCAATCACCCTCATCGACTCTCAAGATCTCGCTGTTAAGAGCCACCTATATCTCTTCACCCTTCACGTTCAATCGATCGTCTTCCTGTAATTTGCTGGACACTGTTGCTCGTACACATACCAAGGCAACACAAGTAAATGCGTTTAATTAATTGATTTTATTTGTATATGCGAATTGCGAAACGAAGACGGGTGTTCGAAATTCTACCTTTCCATTACGGAGGGATCAAGGGAATGTGAGGGATTATTGGGTAGTGAAGGGTTCAAGGGTATGTTGCAGTGAATTCGAACACAGCCTTAGACAGTAATAAATAAACAGTAGAAATTTTTCCAACGCATTGGAGTTTCTAGTACTTACTGTAGTGTGAATATTTTAGAAGGGTAAAGTTTAGCCAATCATCAAAAAACATACGTTTGAATGAGCGTAAGTTTAAAAATTGATTTCAAATTATATTGCTACTACAGCATTAATTTATATTGACCTGCTTCGAAAAAGCAACCACCGAAAACCAAAATACGAATAAATAAAGCACTCTTTCCATTTTTATCGATTACTGCACACACTAAGATGGATCTCAAACGGTCAAATTTAGGCAGTAACATTTCTATTTCGTCGGTTTAATTTTCGGAGACTACTGCTCAGTACTTTCTGTCTTATGTTTTTAACTGGGTAAAAACTCCTTAAGAGTAGCTGTTGCCAACAGACAATCAAGTAATACCCAAGTAACTCCGCAGAAGTAATTAACACAATAATTACCAACTAAAGAAGACGATAACAACAAAACGAGCAATAGAAAGGACGAATAACCCCGAGGTAAATACATATGTATGCAAATTAGCTCTGGACGACACAAGACGAGCGTAGAAACAAAGACAGAAATTACGTATTCACACAAACTAGACGACATAGCGAAGACATGCCAGATAAAAACAGTATTTTCTCTGTGAGTAAACAGTAACTTTATTCCTTTTGCAAAATTATCAACCTATTATATTCATACCTGTTGACAACATGCTCGGTGTTTTCTGTGTTAACATCGTTCTGCAATAGAGTACGTCCATTACAATCAACTTCTAGAATAGAGTCGGAACTATCAGTCGACGAAGTTCCGGTTCATAAATAAGTGTGTCGAAACGAACCTCAAATGTGAATGCTTAACAATTACAAAATAACGTAATTTACTATTATCAATTATGAATTGCATAGTTTGGGGAACAGGAAATAAATCATTGTAAAGCCTTAATTTTAAGAAATGCAAATACTTTACGTCATCGAGTAATGGGGATTGAAGTCATGTGTCTATAAACGAGTAAATAACTAATTTATTTCCGTTTTGATTAAGTCGTTTTTAAATCTTTATTTAAATTTGTTATGCCATGTCGTANAGTAAATAACTAATTTATTTCCGTTTTGATTAAGTCGTTTTTAAATCTTTATTTAAATTTGTTATGCCATGTCGTATTATGCTTCGCAGCGAATTATTCTGACAAAATCTGCTATTTTCACATTTGTGCCGACACATCCTTACATGTACAGAATATGAACAGATAGATTTAACATTAATTTCTTAGATATTTGCATACTCCTTATTACAACGAAGTACGGAATACATTTGTAGTGAGTCAATAAATATTTACCTTATTGCGATGCATAAGAGCCGCTGTCTTCCGCTAGGTAATGATCTCCGCAGTCCTGGTTCAGAACCATGNTTTACCTTATTGCGATGCATAAGAGCCGCTGTCTTCCGCTAGGTAATGATCTCCGCAGTCCTGGTTCAGAACCATGAGTTTGCTCATAAGAGTGTTGGGAACTAAGTTGCCAGTTCTGGTAACGCATATTACGTAACATAGTAGTTAACTCCTCGGTTCCATATATACCTACAGAGATTATATCTGGTTCGCAGTTAAATGATTTTCATGGCCACATGTGAAAATGATGTCACCTCTTCTATAATAGAGCTTTATGTTTACTTGTAGAATATTATTATATTTAGTTTATAATTTAGAATGTAAAAGAATATCACACAGTTTATAGCAACATGTTTTCATAAAACACCTAAAATATTGTTACCTATAAATTTTGCGAAACGTGTTGACAGCTGGTGAAAATGTCTTTGTCAGTAATAATGTTTAATGCATTTATTGTAATTTTTTGTTGTTATAAAACAAAACGTATTTCTTGTGGCACTACTAATTTTTTTCTGGTATTAGCTTCTCGGTTGCTTCAAATGGGAAATGGTCAAGAACCTGACATCTAATGTTATTGTTATCGTGACTACTGTGTAGTCCTTTCCATCACAAATCTTAGCACCTGTCAATGTGTAACATATTGTAAGTAATGTTATTAACTGATAATTCTTGTTTACCTACAATGTGTAATATGATTATATACGGGCTTGCAGCGCATGTACGCATTTTCAGTGTTTTATTTCACAATTTGTGCTGGTGACGATACGGCTTCATCCCATCCACATGACTGATTTTTTGGCGTGGGAGTAAACTTTTGTAATTTAAATACACAAGCGTTTGGCGTACGTNATCCCATCCACATGACTGATTTTTTGGCGTGGGAGTAAACTTTTGTAATTTAAATACACAAGCGTTTGGCGTACGTAATTAATTACGTAAAAATAACAAGGGTATTAGTTTTAAGTACGATAATTTGGCCACCTGTCGGTTCTTCGGGATAGCTTTTTGTTCACAGTGTTGGCGGGATAAGTGAAATGGTAGTTTTGCTAAGCACATCACTGTATGGGATTGTCATGTGTCGCAACGTATGGTGCCTTAGTCATAAGTTATGGTGTTAGTTTGTCTATTGTGTCAGGCGCTTGCCTGCCTGTCGTCGCAAAGTGCAATANATCCCATCCACATGACTGATTTTTTGGCGTGGGAGTAAACTTTTGTAATTTAAATACACAAGCGTTTGGCGTACGTTATTAATTACGTAAAAAATAACAAGGATATCAGTTTTAAGTACGATAATTTGGCCGCCTGTCGGTTCTTCGGGATAGCTTTTTGTTCACAGTGTTGGCGGGATAAGTGAAATGGTAGTTTTGCTAAGCACGTCACTGCATGGGATTGTCATGTGTCGCTACGTATGGTANCACAGTGTTGGCGGGATAAGTGAAATGGTAGTTTTGCTAAGCACGTCACTGCATGGGATTGTCATGTGTCGCTACGTATGGTACCTTAGTCATAAGTTATGGTGTTAGTTTGTCTATTGTGTCAGGCGCTTGCTTGCCTGTCGTCGCAAAGTGCAATAAATGACAAGTCTGCTTCGATATATAATTTGTCTGTGTGTTATTGGTTTCGAGCGGAGCCGTTTTCCTGTGCGCAGGTTGCAGGGACTATTTATCTATTCACAGTATCTTCACACTTTTTTATGATCAAACCTTTGAAAAATCACCCATATAGGGTGTGCTTGGTTGTTTTCTATATATATATCATCGGGTACCACAAGCGTTTTCTATTTCTGTTAACATTAAATTATATTTACTTTATTTATCAAATTTATTAAATTGAACTAGTACAATGGTATCTACAAATTGTATTATTTCATTTATAATTAATACGAATAAAACAGAGAAAAACAGGCGTGTTGGAAATGCTTAGTAATACATGTGTCTTATGAAAAACATTATTACACAGAGTGCGCACGAATGCGGTGCTTTGTCCCTGTTGTGTATTGTTGTAGACTCAGTGAAGTTTTGTTTGCACGAGGTGAGAGAAATAGACTAAACCTAGATCTTTGGCAGGGCTTGAGAAACGTTGGAAGTAAGCGTGAGTGAACTGAACTCACTATAATGTCGAGAACCCATGACTGCGGCAGTGAACGCCTGGCATTTCTCAGNCTTGAGAAACGTTGGAAGTAAGCGTGAGTGAACTGAACTCACTATAATGTCGAGAACCCATGACTGCGGCAGTGAACGCCTGGAATTTCTCAGTTACACTGACTGCAGGGAGGGAAGTTACACGCGCATTATCTGTTCTGACTCGCGAGTTAATAACGCGAAATGATTTCATAGTTTGAGAAAATTCATTATAGTTACCGGCACATTAATTATGTATTTTTGTTAAAAGCAAAGGAGAATTAATAATTTCATTACTCTTTTTAGAAACAACGGGGATTGAACATCCCAGAACTACTTCCCGGCTACACCACTGCTTTCATAGTATCTCCCCTGTTAGGCCTGATTCACAATGGAATGCGCAGTTGGCAGGCGGAAAATTTTCCGAGCCCGAATACATGTATTCACATCGTGCAGTCGGCTGTCGGAAATGCTTTTTGACCGACAATTCAACTGGCAGAATATTTCAACCAATCAGATTCTGAGTTCTTGATCACGTGATGTGAACTAGTCTGATTCCGCACATGGAAACACAGATATGGTACCATTTTCCATGGTCGCCTGTGAAAATAATACTAGTTTTGGGTCCCCTAGGTTATAAAAATATTTAATTGAATTTATATTTTCTGGCATTTACGAAATTTAGCTTTCAACGAAACAAATCGGTTATTACCTAGGTTTGGTATTGGTGTGATTTGTCTAGAAGATCTTGCAAGTTTTCCAAGTNTAACGAAACAAATCGGTTATTACCTAGGTTTGGTATTGGTGTGATTTGTCTAGAAGATCTTGCAAGTTTTCCAAGTGTTTATTTTACTCCAAAAACTAACTAACGGTGTTTGTCAACAATATTTGAGAAAAAATATGGCAGAGCACGGACTGCACATTGTGAGTTCCACGCGACTGCCGATTGCGCCTTGTGAACAAGGCCTTTTAGCACTTTGAGATCTGGGCACATGTACTGACATTGAACACTAGCTAATTGTAAGTCGGCTGTATTTGTCCCTGCAGTAACACTATACACTTATGTTTGTCTCCGTATTACCTTTTACCATCGACGTGTTGGTTCTAAACTCACCGGACGTGTTTACTGTACTGCACGACGTTCTTGGTTGGCCGTCAGCCAATGGAATGCTGACTTGACCGCTTCCTAATTGGATCTCCTTACCTCTCCAACATGTTATACAATTCATAGTACTCCTTTTAATCACTACAAAGAACACTATTTTGTTTATTCGCAAAAATTAGTGCTGATGTCATGAACTGATCTTGTAAGATTCCGATAAAATTTGCGACAAATGGAACTTGCATAGTGTAAGGACAGAGACATTTCTATATTTATCTATGTTGGAGCTATACACGGGCGGGATCCGGAAAGTGTTGATAAATATAAAGTTCACTGTTATTATTTCGCGAGGAGATTCCTTGTGGACAATGAGGTAGACATTTGCAATACAACTTATAGCCTAGCTCAATTCATAAGGGAGATATACGCCCTTGAAAATCTAGTTTTAGAAATGGAATTTTCACAAAATATAAAAAACGGTGTGAAATTAAACTACGATTCTCTGGAAAATGTTCCATGTTATCTGGATCTCTAACCTATATAAAACCGGCGGTAAGACATTCCACATTCATAAAAATAATAGGAGTAACCACCATCTCATTGCGTACAATTTTTTTCCCTTCCAGTTTTACGGAAATTTTGTGACGTATCATTGAGAAGAACGTCCTACTTAAAAAAGAAAGTTATTTTTTTGCACGTGCCTAGGACACACCGTTTACTTTTAAAAGGCTCNGAAGAACGTCCTACTTAAAAAAGAAAGTTATTTTTTTGCACGTGCCTAGGACACACCGTTTACTTTTAAAAGGCTCGCAAAGATTTTAGCTGTGACGTTACAACGCCTAACATGTAGGCAATATTTCCCATGAGGCAGCAAGCACAAAATAATGTATTAATTACCACGATGGTCAGTTTAACTGTTTCCCGGATGCACTGCAACGTCCCGTGATGAGGAGTCACGCAGTGTTGGTATTTCTGCTGGAACNAAGTTTAACTGTTTCCCGGATGCACTGCAACGTCCCGTGATGAGGAGTCACGCAGTGTTGGTATTTCTGCTGGAACACATACGTGCTAGACCACTGCAGCCTGCCGCACCGTACGTCAAGTTCATGTTTCCTCCCACGTCAACCTCGACATGTCTACAGTGCAGTCCTACACACATGTAAGCCGAGCGCACACTGCATACCTCGCTTCACTTGTGCTTTCGGGAATAGCCGGCCCAATATCAGTAACTTACGATTTGTTTAACTCCACAAGTATAAAGTATCGCCTACATGCCAGGCGTTGTANGCCGGCCCAATATCAGTAACTTACGATTTGTTTAACTCCACAAGTATAAAGTATCGCCTACATGCCAGGCGTTGTAGCATCGCAGCTGAACACTTTGTGAGCCATTTCAAAAAAAAATGTGGGTCCTTGGGACTTGCAACAAGAGGACGTACTGCTCAACCAGACGTCACAACATTTTCATAAAACTTGAAGGTAAAATAATTGTACGCAATTAGATGGTGGCCAACCCTATTATTTTTATGAATGTGGAAGGTCTTAACACCGGTTTTATATAGGTTGGAGATCTGAATAACATGAAGAATTTTTCAGAGAATCGTAATTTAATTCCACACCGTTNGCCGGCCCAATATCAGTAACTTACGATTTGTTTAACTCCACAAGTATAAAGTATCGCCTACATGCCAGGCGTTGTAACATCGCAGCTGAACACTTTGTGAGCCATTTCAAAGAAAACGGTGGGTCCTTGGGACTTGCAACAAGAGGACGTACTGCTCAACCAGACGTCACAACATTTTCATAAAACTTGAAGGTAAAATAATTGTACGCAATTAGATGGTGGCCAACCCTATTATTTTTATGAATGTGGAAGGTCTTAACGCCGGTTTTATATAGGTTGGAGATCTGAATAACATGAAGAATTTTTCAGAGAATCGTAATTTAATTCCACACCGTTNACCGGTTTTATATAGGTTGGAGATCTGAATAACATGAAGAATTTTTCAGAGAATCGTAATTTAATTCCACACCGTTTTTTATATTTTGTGAAAATTCCATTTCTAAAACTAGATTTTCAAGGGCGTATATCTATATTCCTTATGAATTGAGCTAGACTATAAGTTGTATTGCAAATGTATACCTCATTTTCCACAAGGAATCTCCTCGCGAAATATTTCGGGTGAGTTTCCAAATAGCCTGTATATACCAGCCTAAACACTGGCTGGTGTTTATATGTGTACTAAAATATATGTTTGAACATAATTATGCATATACATAGACTATATATGTATGTTTTCTCTTTTCAACAGATACAACATTTATGAACTATCGACGATTCCTTATACAAAGTGAGATAGAAAACAAACGTGTTAATATGAATGGTAACCTAAAGCGATCTTTTAGTGAGCTGTACACTATAAAAACTAAATAGATTCATTGACAATGTATTTCAATTATAGAAACCATCAGATACGGCGATATTTAAAACAATCTACAGTTTTCGATTTAATATCCTGTAACGTTTATCGGAAAATTGAGGACATAAAATAGAAAATCAGCAAACGTATAAAAATAGTTTTCTTGATATTAACAAAATTTTATTATCGACATCCAAGTTATATTATATTGAAATATATATAACATGAAACACAGTTTTATTAGCAAAATTTTTTAACACCAGCTTTAAAGAATGTGGAATTTAATTAAAATTAAGAAAAAAATTTTATAAATTTTATTTTATAATTTTACATAAATAGACTTTTACAAATTTTGAAACTTTTATTTTTAGGGTTTATGTAAAATATATTATTCGAAAAAATGGCAATTTTTTGTTTCGAAAGCTATATATTCATATTGTATTAAATATTGCTGTATGTGATGGTTTTGTAAATTTGAGTAGACTTTAAAATAAGTTTGTAATTTTTACTAACCAATTGTTTGTAATTTTACAAATGTTTCTTTCTAACAATACAATAATGTATTTTGTGAAATGTCTTACAATTTGTAAAATTACAATAGCCGTGTTTGTCATAGATCTCAAGAAGAGTTTATAGGTACTACACTGGCATGAATACAGTAGCTCGGGTAAAATGGCGGAGACCTAACATAAAACCGTATATAGCTATTTTTGCAGAAATTAGAGGTGGTATAAAGTGTAGTTGTGTCGAATGTAGGTGCCTATAGTTCAGCCTTTGACTAAGGAGAGGGAAAAATCACTATAGGGATTCTAAAAACACTCTCTACAAAAAAAGAAGTGCAGACATTTATTCGCATGATTAGTAGAGAACACTACGGGAAAGTGACTGGTTTGAACACCGCTCTCAGCAAGCGAAATGCAAAGAATTTAAAGAGAAGGGTGGGACCTTTTTTTTCTGTTCCTGTTGATGGGCTGCGTTATAAAACGTTACTCTGCGAGTTAATTTCACTCCTTGGCTGTCCCAAAACATTGTGAGTAGATGTTTTGCTAGCTCTTGGCGTTGTCCCAAAACTGTAGAGTAATTTTTCGGAGTATCTTGCCGGAGTCAAACTTTTACAGCCATAATATCGGCGAGTAACTAAGGGTAAAGTTGAAAATGGTGGGAGGCTTAGCGGAATTCAAGAGAACTGAAAGAAAATGTGCGCGTTAAGGTGTTACAGACACATTTAAAAAGTGCAAATAATGTGAGATAAAATTCTCATTTCAATATTTTAAAACGTACGCTGTAAATGTATACTGTTGCATTTTGTACATAACGTTTATGATAAAGTTCGGTGTTATATTGTGTATATAATTTTTTGAACAGTTATATTTTGTGAAGGTTTGGTATTAGAAGTAGCGTTATTACGGAAATACAATTTTTTTGATAGGAGATACNACTTATTGTGTATATAATTTTTTTAACAGTTATATTTTGTGAAGGTTTGGTATTAGAAGTAGCGTTATTACGGAAATACAATTTTTTTGATAGGAGATACTGAATACATCCTATACAAAAGAAACATTTTATGTTTTTATTTACAGGCTCGTTCCAATTACACGTTAATTCTAGCTATGCTCAGCTTCTAGTTTGTTCTTGTTAATATTTTACCCTGTGATACTTTAACCTNAATTACACGTTAATTCTAGCTATGCTCAGCTTCTAGTTTGTTCTTGTTAATATTTTACCCTGTGATACTTTAACCTCGGAGTAGCTGTATTAACCAGGATGATGGGGTTAGGGATGCCGATTAAAAATATATATTTAAAAATCGACAAAATTGGCTTCAAAAAAATCGAATTTTAGATCGATATAAGGGTGTAAAATTTTTTTTGGAATCGATATATTTATTGTTGAATCGTTTTCATTTGCAATGGCACCTTAATGCGTCATAAAATNAAAATTTTTTTTGGAATCGATATATTTATTGTTGAATCGTTTTCATTTGCAATGGCACCTTAATGCGTCATAAAATTGTCTTGAGTTTTAGATCCGTATTTATGGATTGTTAGAATTTAATGGAATTTAATATTTTTGTCGTTGATATTTTTTCGTCCGATTTTGTATGCGCATAGGTATTCTGCGCCTCGATCTAGACTATCCAATAAATCGATTAATTGGGCAAAGACCGAGATGCCTTTATGGGGAACACGCCACTCAGGCCTTGTAGTTGACACCTGCTGCGATGTGGGTGTGTGAGCTTCCCGACCCTGAAAGGAATGCAGACTGGGATAGNCAAAGACCGAGATGCCTTTATGGGGAACACGCCACTCAGGCCTTGTAGTTGACACCTGCTGCGATGTGGGTGTGTGAGCTTCCCGACCCTGAAAGGAATGCAGACTGGGATAGCAGGTATCGCGTCATTCCGCAAGTCTCCCTCCCTTCTGACACACATCACGCGAACAGCACAGGCAAACGGTGTTGTAGGAAGGTACTCTCTGTAGCGAAAACATTTACTCGCTATTTCAAAGTGGACGTGCCAAGTCGTACTCGGACCCAGACTCCTTGACAGCACAGACTGTGTTGCCAGCTGATAAACTCTTGTTAACTCTGTATACAGAATGTTTTGAAATGAGTGCAGATATTTTGTGGAATGCAAGGGGGTGTCAAGACGAGCGTTATGTACATAGTGTTGGAAATGCATAGTTATTCTACAAATGAAATAAAACGCAAGATGAAGTGTTGGTGTTGAAGAATCCCTCACGGGTAAACAGTGCCTCGTCTGTCCATAACACAGTGGCAGGGAAGTTTTGGAACAGTAACCTGGCAAAGTCGATACTACAATCATCACTACTGCCACGTGAGCTGGTTCGAGTACAGCGCTACTGTTCTTTTTTCCTAACCTACTTTAAAACTATGTGTTATTTGGGCCCGCGGTAGGTACGAGGGATTAGTGCGTCTCAAGGTAGAACCTCATACGCTTAAAGGATAGGGAATTTCATGCAAAGGAGGCGTGCATCTTGGCGAGGAGGGATATTTGGCAGCCATGGCCGAGTTTAGGACATGGACTGCATCCCTAAGGGGGCGTATAGCAAGCTATAGTTAAAGAAGGGAGAGGGGAAAAAACCCGCATAGACACGGTAAAAACCCTCTCGACAGAAAAGAAGTTTCAAACTTATCATGCATTAAAAAATGCATAAGGAGACAGCAGGTTTGGTAACATGCTTAAAAATGGGAATTTTGGCTCTAGAAGAGAAAATGGCTGTGGGTGCAAGCACCCTTGGGGTATAACTGCTGTCAATATGACTGCGCATATGTCTGCACAGTAATATTAACAGCAGCCACAATTGCAGGGCCATCCTGCTTCTCGTCGTGGAAGTCGGCAGTCTGGGCGGCTCAGTCATGGCACCTACTCCGTCTTCGCTCCTCCACGCTGACGCCAGGATCTCCACGCCGTGGGTGAAGGCGGGGAGCCAATAGCCAGGGGGCCACCCTCTCCCTCATCCTTCAAAATAGTCCGTCGGTCGGAGGTGAGCTCTGGCTCGGCGGGACATCCAGGACCTACCAGCTGGAGGCGAGTGCAGCTGGCCCAGGAGTGGAGGCTGACATCAGGTAGCTTCAGAGGTCCGACGCATTCCATGGCCATTCCTCACGCACCAGCAGTCAGCAGCTCGCAGAATCCAGCAGTGAGGTTCGCTACACTTCGCATAGTTTCAGCACCTCGAGATCCCCCTCCCCGCCTTGATCGTTGAGCTGCCTCCCACCGATGCGCTTCGCCAACTCGTACCGAGCCGCCCAGGTCCCCGACGTCCACGACGACGGCGCTGTCGCACCGGCCAGTTGGTCCGCGGGCTGGTATTAGAATATTCCCAGCCACTCCAGAGCCTGGAGATCCCCTATCCGCCACCTGGGGACGCGACGAGTTGCAGAATGGTCGCTGCGCCCTAGCTGCTGTAGTCGCCTCGTGCTGACAGATGTCCGCATCCTTCGCTGGTCCCAGGGGGCGGGTAGATCCCGGAGCGGCGCAGCCGCCAGCACGATGTTCACTCCACGACAGCCAGGACTCGTACAGCGCTACTGTATGCACTATCCATTTCTAAAACAGATTTTAGAAGACAATTCTGGACCATTTTTACAGCCACTCACTTTGACGTTCGTCACGTCTCACAAATCCGACAATGTACATGAGCTTAATATTGGAAATAAACCATTCCTGCTCCCTGCATGTACCACAGTGATTATTTTCTCTGAATTGTTGATTACATACAAGCCTAATTCTTTCTTGCTAAACACTTTTAAAAAATGTTACTTCGCTTTCAACCCTGCGTTTTTCTTGAAGACTATTTCACGATCAGTATCACGGGAAGTGACTTATCCAGTTTTTATCACATGTCACAATGTCCACTATTTCTATCAGTATTTTTTGCTGCTTGATACTTTCTCCACTTGAAATTCATGTTTTTTTTAAACCGTTGAATGACTTTCTTCTCCATTGAAAAGTAAATATTTATATGATTGGCAAACAACTCGATACAGTAGGCACTTTCTTGGGGCACTTAAAACGAATTACATTTTGGGTAGCATCGATCAAATTCATTGGCCGAAAGTACGACGTGTTCTAATCTGCTTCCGCGTTTCTTTACTGAAGTGGACAACGATCCAATTGTGTCCGATTAATTACCTCTTGTTTTCTTTGTACGTTTAGTTTATTGTGGGTTCGCCGACCCAAGTATAAACCGCTGCGCGGCGAATAAATTCTTTCACAACGAAAAAAATCGTTGTCTTCTATATCTTCACTGTTTTGAAAGATGCGGTGGAGGCACAGCGGCTAGAGCGTTCGTCTCTCACTGAGGTGACTGGGGTTCGATTCCCAGTGGGGTGGCTTCCACATTTTAGCACTTGAGGAATCGTGCCGGACGATGCCGCTCGTCGGCGGATTTTCTCGGGGATCTCCCGTTTTCCACGCTCCTCCATATCCACCTCTCTTAACCCTCACGCGTTCTCAGGACCCCGATGTCAAGAGCCGCCCAAACATTTCCACTCTCCACATGTTTAAAT
Source organism: Clitarchus hookeri (assembly GCA_002778355.1). Lineage (NCBI taxonomy): Eukaryota > Metazoa > Arthropoda > Insecta > Phasmatodea > Phasmatidae > Clitarchus > Clitarchus hookeri. The sequence continues at coordinate 288,620 of NQII01002627.1, read as the reverse complement.
ATATTTGTTCTGAGTAGAGGCATATAAAGTTCAGGAACTTCACCAACCTATACTGCTCAGTCCTTTCCGTACATGGACTGTAAGGGTTTATTCTCTTGCCACAGCCATGGCGAAGTTGTCTTTTTATTTTTGCCTTTGTTAAACATGATACATCCACATTATATCTTCGGTTTGTTGCCGGCCCATCGTCGTGTAGATTATGCCATAGAAAGTATTTTAAAAAATCATCAAAGTTACACTTTACCTTTTTATTTCTACAGTAACGTACGGTTTCTGATGTTGCAAATTACACATTTTTCTATCCGTGCTGTACTTAGCTTGTAAAGAATTGGTTTCGTTATCACGTGTAATAAGCTTTAAGCTCTTAATTGTCTTATTTCTACAGAAAATGCAGGCATTTATGCCAGAATTTCATAAAATCTGAGCTTTTGTATAACAGTGTATTCATGGATGGCATATTGTTCGGAAANGGCATTTATGCCAGAATTTCATAAAATCTGAGCTTTTGTATAACAGTGTATTCATGGATGGCATATTGTTCGGAAACTTGAGTGGAAGTAGTAGCTGGAGAGCAAAATATTTCAGAGAAAGGCACATTTCAGTTTCAGAAAAAAAGTGTAAGCTTCTAGATAACGTTCGAGATAAACTGCACTGTTAAAACCTCTTCAGTAATCTTCCTAAACAGGCTGCAAATATGGAAATGTTGAGCATCGTTACTATGCATAGGTAGGAAATGTATAACGCATTCTACTTTTTCCTTGGCCAATGCAGAAATGCTACCACAGATATATGGATGCGTTTAATGTACGTACAACTTCTTAGCATGTGCTAATGAACTTACATTTCATGGAAATGGAATCTCTATATCCCAACATTCCCTCAGTTCGAAGAGGGATCAGTTGACTGAAATCAAGGTGCTGCTTCTTCAGTTCGCTAAACATAGATGCGAATAAAGCAGCTGTTGATTGGAGATCTTAGTACTTTCTTAGCGAGAAGCAGAAGGCATTGGGTAAACACAATGCAACGCATTTGAACTGCGTTGCATTGTGTTCGAAATCCAGACTTCTTTATTACGAAACTACTAAACGTGCGTTCAATGTGCCGAACTACGAAAATAGCACAAACTTCAGACTATACCTGCAGAGTATTTGTAAGACGTCACGCACATTAATAACACTATTTCAGAGCACTACAAAGTGGCTAATGACAGCTTTTCCAAAACGCTGTGTCTCAAAATATATGCGTTATAAACACACAAAAGTACTCTGGGGACATGCATGAACCTTGCTACAGACATTCCACCAATAAAATAATAGGGTCACAGCTGAAAGTCTTATAGGTAGACGCAGCACTACGAGAACACTGCATGTCAGTTCAGAGCCCTGCGCGTAGCGGCGATGGCGCTCTTGTAACGCGTGCTAGTGTAGCCCTTAAAGCTGTTGTGCTACTCGGCGTGAAACGCGGAGAAAAGCTCCAAGCAAGCGGGGCCCCGGCGGAGTAGAAGCGTCTATCTCCAGAGCGGAGTAGAAGCGTCTATCTCCAGAGCGGAGTTCAGCAGAGTGTATGTAGTGTGTGTGCCTGACGTGGGTGCAGCTGNTGCGCGGCGAATAAATTCTTTCACAACGAAAAAAATCGTTGTCTTCTATATCTTCACTGTTTTGAAAGATGCGGTGGAGGCACAGCGGCTAGAGCGTTCGTCTCTCACTGAGGTGACTGGGGTTCGATTCCCAGTGGGGTGGCTTCCACATTTTAGCACTTGAGGAATCGTGCCGGACGATGCCGCTCGTCGGCGGATTTTCTCGGGGATCTCCCGTTTTCCACGCTCCTCCATATCCACCTCTCTTAACCCTCACGCGTTCTCAGGACCCCGATGTCAAGAGCCGCGCAAACATTTCCACTCTCCACATGTTTAAATATATTTGTTCTGAGTAGAGGCATATAAAGTTCAGGAACTTCACCAACCTATACTGCTCAGTCCTTTCCGTACATGGACTGTAAGGGTTTATTCTCTTGCCACAGCCATGGCGAAGNTCACCAACCTATACTGCTCAGTCCTTTCCGTACATGGACTGTAAGGGTTTATTCTCTTGCCACAGCCATGGCGAAGGTGTCTTTTTATTTTTGCCTTTGTTAAACATGATACATCCACAATATATCTTCGGTTTGTTGCCGGCCCATCGTCGTGTAGATTATGCCATAGAAAGTATTTAAAAAAATCATCAAAGTTACACTTTACCTTTTTATTTCTACAGTAACGTACGGTTTCTGATGTTGCAAATTACACATTTTTCTATCCGTGCTGTACTTAGCTTGTAAAGAATTGGTTTCGTTATCACGTGTAATAAGCTTTAAGCTTTGTGTTTGATGATAAATTCACTTAATGCACTTTTTCAGTCCAGATCGCTCTTAATTGTCTTATTTCTACAGAAAATGCAAGCATTTATGCCAGAATTTCATAAAATCTGAGCTTTTGTATAACAGTGTATTCATGGATGGCATATTGTTCGGAAANTAAAATAGCTGTTATTTATGATGTGTCCAGGCAAAAATGTCGTCAAACCTATTGTGATGAAAGTTCCGCTGGGAAAATTATAAATACAAGATGGCGGGGGCTAATTGCTCTTAAGGTTTCCGTCCACTGGAGTGGTTTTCCGCGGTTGAGGCCGAGAGGCGCAGGAGCGATAAGGGCGACACTGCTTCGCGCTTCAAGTACGCCATCGCCACTAAGCGCAAGGCTCTAAACTGGCGCGCAGTGTTCTCGTTGTAATTTGTGTAGGCCTACCTATGGGAATTTCAGAGGTGACCCTATTATTTTTATTAGTGGAAAGTCTGTGGGAAGTTTCAATGCAGGGCCCTTGAGTAGTTTTATATTTATCTGACACGCATATTTTGGGACATGCATCGAAAAAGCAACTTTTAGCTATTTTGGAGTACAAAAATATACAAAAATGGTGTTTATGAGATGCGTGACGTCTTGAAAGCACTCGACAGACCTCGTCTGAAGTGTGTGTGCTTTTCGTAGATTAGCGCATTGGACGGACGTTTAATAGTTTCTCAGAAAAATGTGAATTTTTAACATACTGTAACGTAGTTGAAGTGCCAGGTGGGCGGGAGTATTTATTAACTGGCCCGAAATTGGCCTTGAGTGATTTCACTGTAGGTAGGACGACCTGTTTATTGTGAGGACATTTGCGCGCAGGATAGATGTCAATGTCCTGCGTTCACAGCTTCGAGTTTCCTTTGCTTACTGGTGCCGAGTCTTTCTCAACACACTTTGCTTATATACTTGACTGGGCCAATCACAATAAAGTTTCTCTGACAATCAACGTACGTGATTATCTGGCAAAATGCTAACACGCGTGTTATAGAGCTACCCAGTGACGGAAGTAAGTACCAAATATAAGTATTTTGGAATACAACTTTAGTCCGTTCGCTGTAAGTTCAAACTTTTTGAATCAAACCTTTGAAAAATCACCCCACGCGTGACCTGTTTGGTTGATTCATAAGTATGGCGTGTTACAAAAGCGTTTTGTATTTTTTATTTGAAAGTCCGCGACAGCATTTGTTTATCTTTAAGGACGACCCACAGTGACCATTTTTGTCTTTCAAAGTATCGCTGTAAAAACTTAATTGTTACCGGGCGAAGCCGGGCCGGTTCGAAAGTAATCTACAAGTTAGAGTTCTTCATAAAATTAATTAACGTGAATAAAAACAGAGATAAAATAGGTATGTTGAAATAGTTCTCATACAAAACATTTTTCAGTTGAGTGCGCACAAAATGTGTGTGTTGCCGCTTAGGTGTAATTTTATAGACTTCATTGATCTTTGTTTGCAAGAGGCGGAGGAATAGTCTCAAAGTCGAACTTTAGTTACAAGTAACTATGAATTGACATTATTCGTGAAATCTTTCCGCCTAAAAGCGACGCCCCTAACCATGTGAAAGAAGGGCCAGGGTGGTTGGATCGGGAATCAAATCTCGGTCATCCCGAATGCGTGTTAAGGTGTTGTATCACTTAACCACCTCGCCGCTCGGTATAACATCACGTGTCACTTACGGCGATGTGACATTTTTCTCTGCATAGAGTTATTTCTTGTGACCCAGACAAGTAAGTTCTCCGTTGTAGTGAATTAGTCCTGCAACTATTAACACGGATTGTTTAAAAAGGAATCCCGCACCCAAATTATTTCGCAAAGAGAATTGCAAGTTAAAATCCTGAAGTATTTTGAAAGTCCTGCTTTTAAAATAATCATGATTTTCCTTAGTGCATGTTATTCTGTCGCTCATAAAACTATCGTGCCCACAGATTAGTACTCATGCACTCGTTAAGTAAGACTGTAAAAATGGCGCGAAAAAAACCGTATGCCTCTATAACGCCAGTTTCTAGTGTAATGTGTGTAAAAGTATAGCTTCATATAATTTAAAAATTTTACGTTCAGGAAAAGATTGAGAGACAGGCATCAGATGCTATAAATCATATCTTTTTCAAAGTGGGTGGTTTCATAAGAATTCAAACTGTAGTAGCTCAATAACAGTCGAGCATTAAGTTTAACACATCCTCTGCAACTGTAATTCCTAAGCTAACACTACAGNAGTAGTAGCTCAATAACAGTCGAGCATTAAGTTTAACACATCCTCTGCAACTGTAATTCCTAAGCTAACACTACAGCTACACAAGTAACTATTTTCCAATAGTAAAAGCTGAAATCGATAATTACTTAAAAGAATTTCTTTCGAGAAATTCCAATACTTCACATATTTTATACAACTGAAAAAATATTTATTTATATGCTTTATTGAGATTATTATTAAGAGTGCTGTTTTAGTGATGTAAATCGAATGTGAATATCTTTGAAACGTAAGTAATGTAAACTTATCTTCATAAAGGACGCCCACGTTAGACGTTTACTTAAAATCCACACTCGAATATTCTTTGTTTGTCCAAAAGACCACAGAGGTCACAAGCGCGGGAATTTGGAACCTAAATATCTTAACAGGTAGAAATTTTTTTGTGTGTGTCATGTATTACCAAATATAAAGAACAAAGCATATACGTATTTAGAGTTTGCATAAAAAAGTAATATATATTTTTTTTGGTCGACTATATCATGCTGATGCTGAGCTGCTCTGCGTTCCAACCTACTTGGACACAGCTATGAGTATGAATGTCATGTCTGGTTCCGTTAGTTTTCATTACAGATGTAAGTTTCATGGTGACAACAATCAGTGATTAATTTGTAATTCTGCACTGGGGTTATCATATAATTCTATTCAGTAAGCTGGTAAATAGAAAACGCGGCCGCCAAATGTAGTACAAGGCAGGTGGCCGCAATTTTGTGGTCCAGAATTATCTATTTCACTCTACTTACAAATTTTTTGACTTTCTGATTTTTACCTCACTTTACACAATTTCTTGTGTGTTTGACCACGATGCTGCACTTTAGGAAACTAGATGCATCAGAAACACGCGAAACTTTGACTCTTGATCGGTTGCTCTAGGACTGCTGAGGCGTGCCAGATTGACGATGGTCGAACAGTAGATGACGCTCGTGGCAGTTTGAAGTTTTAAGTGTAAACGAGACGAAAGACGATGTAAGAAGGCCCTCCAGCTGTGTATCGTGGACGGAGTAAGAGTCCCAAGTACGTGCTTGTGGTACTGCGTGCATTGACGTCTGACGACAACTCAACTGCCCCTGGAGCCACGCTTGTAACTTNAAGTACGTGCTTGTGGTACTGCGTGCATTGACGTCTGACGACAACTCAACTGCCCCTGGAGCCACGCTTGTAACTTTCGCAACCCGCCACACATCTATGTTAGCTAGCGCGCGTCGTGGATTCAGCAGGCGCTACTTCGCTATAGTCGATTAATGGTAACTTACAACTTATTGCACATTCGCTACGTATTTGGCATATAGTGTTGCGATTTGTTATAGCGACATATGAGGCTTCCCCTNAAGTACGTGCTTGTGGTACTGCGTGCATTGACGTCTGACGACAACTCAACTGCCCCTGGAGCCACGCTTGTAACTTCCGCAACCCGCCACACATCTATGTTAGCTAGCGCGCGTCGTGGATTCAGCAGGCGCTACTTCGCTATAGTCGATTAATGGTAACTTCCAACTTATTGCACATTCGCTACGTATTTGGCATATAGTGTTGCGATTTGTTATAGCGACATATGAGGCTTCCCCTCTACAATAATAATAGTGCTAATGTCATACATATTGGTAAACACCTGTCCCAATAACACAACTGTTGGCATCGTACATTTCCAATAAGCGTATGACCTAACATAAGTTTATAAGATAATTTAATGTTAACAGATGCATAAAGTGATAGTGATATTTGGAATAATTACGAAATAACAAAATACTTCATATATTGGGTCATTTTTCAAAAGTTTGATTTAAAAAGTGTGAAGAAACCGCAAATAGACTATACAGCACACCATTCTGTGAAACAATAAGGAAGAAGTAAACTAAGCATTATTTTTTGTGTGGCGAGCGCCCAAATCCCGCCACGTCAGCGCGAGCCTCTAGAAGTACTGTGGGTTCTCCGGCATGCATGTTAATAGGCAAGTCAGGAGAAGCATGGGATGCGTCTCAGGGCCAGTCTTAAACCCAGTACGTCCGGTTAAAAATGTTATATAGACACGTGCATNAAATTAACATAAGTTTATAAGATAATTTAATGTTAACAGATGCATAAAGTGATAGTGATATTTGGCATAATTACGAAATAACCAAATACTTCATATATTGGGTCATTTTTCAAAAGTTTGATTTAAAAAGTGTGAAGAAACCGCAAATAGACTATACAGCACACCATTCTGTGAAACAATAAGGAAGAAGTAAACTAAGCATTATTTTTTATGTGGCGAGCGCCCAAATCCCGCCACGTCAGCGCGAGCCTCTAGAAGTACTGTGGGTTCTCCGGCATGCATGTTAATAGGCAAGTCAGGAGAAGCATGGGATGCGTCTCAGGGCCAGTCTTAAACCCAGTACGTCCGGTTAAAAATGTTATATAGACACGTGCATTGCAGATGAGCGGAGCTGTCTGGTGCAATGTCAACATTTATATCCTCGGACACACGCCGAAAGAGGAATGTGTGAATGGTAGGACACAATAAAACAGCGAATTGAAGAGAGCGTCAAAAAAATATATGCGACAGTCAGCAGAGGTTAAAACCTGGCATATTGTTAAAAGATACAAGGCAGGAAAAATACGGGTCTTGGTTAGCGAAGAATGTGTTGTTGTTGCAGGGTGAGTTATGGTTGAGCTAGTTTCAGAATGACTTCGCATTATGCGGCCCATCTGAAGCCATTCAGTTCTCTGTAACACAGAAAAACACATTTTATTCATTACACCGTTACTTCCAACTTTCATGAAGCCCGCTAACTCTCTATTTCCAGACAATTCCTCCGCCTCACGCAAACAAAGCGTAACTCAGTCTGGAAAATTACATTAGAGAGACAATACACCGCGTTCGTGCGCACTCAAATTAACAACACTCTGCATGAGAACTATTTCTTAATAAGTAATACCAACACACCTATATTCTCCGTATATTTATTCATATTAATTATAGATAACTTATAATTTATAGTTTAACAGAAGTATAAAAAGCTTGTGATAAAGTACATATTTCGGAAACAACTCAACACCGCATGCATGAGGCGATTTTTCTAAGGTTAACTTCAAAAAGTGAAAAGTAACCGTGAACATACTTTATAGTTAAAGTTCAACGAAGAGAAGGTAATTTAATATCCGGTTTAATGGAAGCATAACATTACCCGCGACCTCGACTGTAGCTTGGTGTCGTAGTGTACGCGTGTGTGTAATTGTGTAATGTAGGCGTCCATTGGCACAATCCCCACCAGCTCCAGCAGAGAGCACACTGCACCTGNTAATTTATAGTTTAACAGAAGTATAAAAAGCTTGTGATAAAGTACATATTTCGGAAACAACTCAACACCGCATGCACGAGGCGATTTTTCTAAGTTTAACTTCAAAAAGTGAAAAGTAACCGTGAACATTCTTTATAGTTAAAGTTCAACGAAGAGAAGGTAATTTAATATCGGGTTTAATGGAAGCATAACATTACCCGCGACCTCGACTGTAGCTTGGTGTCGTAGTGTACGTGTGTGTGTAATTGTGTAATGTAGGCGTCCATTGGCACAATCCCCACCAGCTCCAGCAGAGAGCACACTGCACCTGGCGCCTAGGAGTCAGCTGTGGCGAAGCGCCGTACACATGCAACTGTCGGGCGGGAGAAGTGTTCCAGCACATCAACTACAACGTAAAGCTCTTCGCCTGCGTTTCTATAGCTAGTTCCTCTAACCTTACAAAAGATAGTACTGTTACCGCCTTTGTTAGTCTGTGGCATCATCGTGCGGACCTAACACTAAGCACTGCCCCGTCGCTCCCACCCTCTCCCTTAGCAAACCTAGGAGCGCGNCCACCCTCTCCCTTAGCAAACCTAGGAGCGCGCATGTTTGAATTGAATTTGAGGTTGGAGAGTAAACAGAGAAATATTTAGTTTTGATATAGCTATACATGGCTGCGAGCCTGGTGGGCGTTTTGACAAACAGGCATTTTTCAAAACTGGGATTTTTTAACAGGTGTTTTCTCTTAATATGCAGTATGTAGTCTGTAAGACGTTTATATTAATGTTCTTCATCATAACGGATGTTAAATCTCTCGGATGACTAACATAACGGATGTGTAGTCTAGAGGGAGTTTTTATACAAATTGGTGCTTTCTCTAATGTGTTATTTTGCAAAATTCGGGGCTTTCTTAACGAGTGTATTGGAGATAGCTGTACTTAGTGGTGAAATTATCAGGACTACAGTTAGGACCCCGTACCATAAGTTCTATAGGTCGTCTGGATTTCTGTGAATTTTTAGTAATGTTCATTGTAGAAGGCTACATCTGATTGAGTGAATACTAAAGAAGGGGGTAGTGTTACGCGCTGTAGCTCACAACGGCCACGAGCTCCCGTTATGCGTGGTCCGGCTCTGTGGGGAGGGGGACCTACCTCGACCCTCCCCACACCCAGGCAGACCCGCTCGCTGCCTCGTCACCAATCCCCCTGGGCAGCCGGGGAATGATTGACAGCGGTGACCTAGCTGGCGTCACGGCCCCTCATCCTCCCCCCCTTGCTGGAGAAGCCGACGAGTGTAGAGGTTGCGTAAGAATATTCTGGGAACTAAGATCCTCGGCGCAACGAGGCATTTAGAGAAATTTCTGGGCGATGGCCTACAACCCAATGAATACAGGCCACAGCTGGACTGTCGGCAGTCTTGTTAGAAGCCTTCTGGCTGAGTGGAGTAACAGGGCGTGGTAGAATGTGGCGAGGGACATCGGTGAAGAGGACTGACGACGATGGGAGACTGCGAGCCGACGGCAGACGACGTGTTTGTGGTGTTAATAGACGAGAGGGCGTGTAACCCGACAAGGGAAGGCAACTGTGCATGAGGACGCTCGGAGAACTATAGAACATTGCGGACTGGTGGGACCTGGACAAAATTGAGATGGGACTGTAGGAACATGTGATACGGACATAATTATTCTAAATATTGGTACTGTCAAATACGAACATATAATTTACCACATTATTGAGTAAGGATTGGTACACTTGTATATTGGGACCTTTTTTTTAAATTATTTAATTACGTTAATTTCTTTGAGGTAATTAATTGTAAATTGTATTGATATAATTCATTAATTTTAAACNTAAATTATTTAATTACGTTAATTTCTTTGAGGTAATTAATTGTAAATTGTATTGATATAATTCATTAATTTTAAACTGCAAGTTATATCAATTTCATTGTGATATATTGGGTGGAGAGGATTTTATTTCTAGTTATAAATAAAATTAGAAAATTATAATTAACTCTTGTANTATTGTGATATATTGGGTGGAGAGGATTTTATTTCTAGTTATAAATAAAATTAGAAAATTATAATTAACTCTTGTATTTATTTTTGACCTCAATCCCTTAACGAACCTAGTTTAGCCCACTGACTTTTGTGAAATGGCAACATTATTAACTTTACGTTGCAGCAGCCAATTTGAAGGACACCGCTGCTGTGGCAATGCTAAACCGGTGACCATGCCCACAGCACAACGCCCTACCTCGAGTACAAGAATGATCACGAGAGCACATGCGTGGTCAGTGAAGAGCGCACAGCCGTGTGGTGATGGGAGGCTGCTAGCTCGCACCTCGCTCACCTGCCCGAGGCGACGTCCACAGTACAAGGAGCGCTCTCACTGGTAGCCGGGGCTGCTAATGAAGAGCAAACAAACGCCGGTGGGAAACAAACAGGGCGGAGAGTGCGCGAGGAAGGTCGTTGCGGAGGCTGCCAGATCACTTCCTGGACCGGGCGCTGCACGCTCGTGTGTCTTCTTCTATATAGCGCTCGCCACACGCTGCGTGGGCAAGTCTCTGAGCAATCCATATATATGGGTTGCTCTTAACAACAGGTCTTTGGTGCCGATGCGGGCAAAGCGAAGTGAGTATGGAGCACCGCCGAAATGCAAGGATGGGGGAAATGGCAGATCTCCGAGGAAACCAGCCGAACAGTGGTATCGTCCTGCATGATTCCCACGTGAGAAAATCCGGCAGCGACCCCGCCGGGAATCACGTGGGAGGCGAGCACTCTANAAAATTCATGTATTTAAAAAACTTCAAACAATTAGCATAACTTTTTTTTAGTGTTTGAATCAAAAATTATATTTACGACAAGCAGAAACTTAAAAATTAAATTTCGATATTACACTTTGCGGTGGAGAATTTCAAAAGCATATTTATCAAGANGTTCATACCTACACACGGGGTACCAGGACGTTAAGGGCGATGTAACGTCTGCAAAGTGATACATTACGACACTATAACTTCCTGACTAATAACAAGATTTAAATAATTGAAGTCTCGTTCAATTAAGTACATACGACTACAATTCGAGAATGGCCATGATTCTGCGCCACGCGTGCGCGAAATTCTGAAGGGGGGAGGGGGGCAGTGGTGACTGGTGGCTAGTTTGGGCGTGACAGAATATTTCCGGGCAGTACCTTTATTTATTAGTAAAGAAATAAAATTCATGTATTTAAAAAACTTCAAACAATTAGCATAACTTTTTTTTAGTGTTTGAATCAAAAATTATATTTACAACAAGCAGAAACTTAAAAATTAAATTTCGATATTACACTTTGCGGTGGAGAATTTCAAAAGCATATTTATCAAGATTTAAAAATAAAACTTAAAGGCCATAGGAACCCTTCCTGAAAATTACAAAATTAAGCTATAAATTGAAGTTACAAACGTGAGTAAAATTATTATTTATATTCTGCAATGAAATAATTAATTATATTAGTTAAGTTATTTATAGCAATACGATAGAAAATTAAATAAAATATTTTAATTATTTTTTTAGTTTATTTATCTAAGTGAATTTCAGTTTTAAACTAGTTGTTAAAAGTTTTAATAACATGGAAAATGGTCCGCACTGAACCAGATATGATTAACTACTCAGATGTATTCACGTAACACACACAGCCATGTACACCACACAGCAACACACTGGTGGTTGTGGCGTGTCATTACATATCGCACTTCACACTGAAACAACGCGCCTCACTTACTGATTATATTACTTTTAACGCCTAAACGTGGCTAAACACGCCCTTACGAGAAGTGTAACGATTATGAGGGAGATTCCTTACAACGATGTCCAGCATTTCAAGCGGACACTACAGATGAAAAAGAAACTGGCGAAGAATTTTTTTATACAGAGATAAATTGGTGGTTTTAATGCCGACGTTAGTAAACAAGATTATAGTTTCGTTAAACAAATTGCTTATTTCCACGAAAATTATATTCTTTGTAGCTTCTTTATTGATTTATTACAGCGTGTCCCTATACAGGAATTTTGGATATTTTTCTAAAGGCTGATAATCCACTGTATTTTTTGCATCTATTCGTCAATCTGATATGAGGCATTAATTGTTGGAAGACGAATGCTGCTCATGAGGCTGTACATAATCGGATTGCTCTTATAAGTGAAGCTCAGGATCCTGTGATGCATTTACGTAAGAAAGTAAACCCTTTAACTTGGCGGCGAAGTTTGAATGTTTCGTAAATTGTTTGGTTCNGGTGATGCATTTACGTAAGAAAGTAAACCCTTTAACTTGGCGGCGAAGTTTGAATGTTTCGTAAATTGTTTGGTTCTACTGGTGATGTGCATGTTCTTAATAATGTACAGCTTGTGTATAATGCGTGTGCATAAATGAAATTTTTATACCTGCTGTGCTATATAAAATACTAAGCGAATATCTGGGAAATTTATATAAAAACCTAAACGAACTTAGACAGAATCTTCCACCTGAAAAATCAAAGGGTCGCCGCTCGCCGCTGTTGCGTGGAGCATATTGGCAAGACTGCCAGCCAGGTGAGTCACTGAGTAGACATATAGCTGTAGTTCATAGCCATACAGGCGATGGGGAACTTGATGTGCGTGCCAAGGTCGACCTTATCGCAACCTTGCTGCTTGTATCAGACGTGGGAAATAGTTTCAGATAGTTGGCCACCTGAACGACGTCTCATCACGCACAAAGAATTCCACGTGGGCCTGTTGGTGAACCGCTAACTTGTAACGTGCCTCATGTTCTATGATACAAGAACAACAGTGGCTAGCGGCCTCTATCTCTTCCTTTGTGCTTTGTCTAGTATTCTCTCTCCCTCTCTCTCTGTCTCTCGTACTTGTCCAGTAATGAGTGCGCGAATTCTTGATAAATGGATAGAAAATATTTCAGTAAAAGTACATTTACAAAATAAATAAAAATTACCATATGTAATGAAATGACACTGGCATATCTATATTTTCAAAAAAANAAAGTACATTTACAAAATAAATAAAAATTACCATATGTAATGAAATGACACTGGCATATCTATATTTTCAAAAAAATGATATTCCGTCATGTTGTGTTAGTATCTGTAACTATCGATATGGCATTGGATGCAACAGCCTTACTTTGGAGCCGCATTGTGCCTCATGCGGATTTCTGCCTAAACAGTGAACTAGTTCACATGTGTCTGAAGGACCTATTTTGCAACACTGTAAAAAGTGCAAATTTTCTAATACAGAATTTTGGTATTTTTACTTTACCTCCATCAAGGCGAACCTGGTTCATTCCCCGGCTGGGCCACTACCGGATTTTCGCAAGTGGACATCTTGCCGGACGATGCCGCTGGTCGAAGGATTTTTATCGGGGATCTCCCGTTTCCCCCGCCCCTTCATTCTGGCGCTGCTCCATACTCACCTATTCGGCTCTCAAGACCTCACTGTTAAGAGCCACCCATATCTCTTCACTTCACAGCTCCTCAGTGCGTCATTGTATAAAACCTCAAAAGGTTGGTTTATATTTACATAAACGTTTTTAACACTTCAACGTGAGATTGAATGATATTTGTGCTGGAACAATACCTGCCAGAGACTGTTACTGCGGAAGGCCCTATCAGTGAATTCAACGTATCCACTATTTTTATAAACATGATCTACACGTTCCAAATACAGACTCAATGCCACGGAGACAAAATTAAATATGACATTGGCCACGCAATTAATTTCGTTATACTGGAGGTGTTAGTATCGACAAGGAGAATACGGACATTTTGTCCCACGAGAGTTTATTTTTGCTGTTTCATTTTGCTTTGTAAAGACTTCTTTGTCATAAAAAATGGAGCTAGTCAATTTAAAATAAACTATTCTACGTGAATTTATAATGTTTCATCATTGCGCAGTCATAAAAGTATTTATTCAATCGTTTCGACAACCATCATTGAATCAGAGGAAGATNGTTAGTATCGACAAGGAGAATACGGACATTTTGTCCCACGAGAGTTTATTTTTGCTGTTTCATTTTGCTTTGTAAATACTTCTTTGTCATAAAAAATGGAGCTAGTCAATTTAAAATAAACTATTCTACGTGAATTTACAATGTTTCATCATTGCGCAGTCATAAAAGTATTTATTCAATCGTTTCGACAACCATCATTGAATCAGAGGAAGATNTAATGTTTCATCATTGCGCAGTCATAAAAGTATTTATTCAATCGTTTCGACAACCATCATTGAATCAGAGGAAGATTTTTCGTATTCATGTCATGGTATAGCGTTCCTTTATGGAAGTAAAAATACTATTCTAAATGGTGGACTAACTGGCGCCTCGAATGTAGGCTGCCACGCACCACAGCGTCAACAAATTTACTAACTACACTACAGTCCACTCACATGCTCTTTGTCCCTGCATTGCATGATAATATATGGCGAACAGGGGCTGAGGGTAGGTGAACAGACTGTACGTATTAGCGGAGCGTAAAGAGAGTATCGTGACACATATCCACTTATCAATGTAGGAGACATCTAGCTCATGCCACGTTGCGAAGATTTTTCTAACGACTACGAGAAATGGAGCAGTTCCCAACAGAGTTCCACGACCGAGTAGAAGACNCACGTTGCGAAGATTTTTCTAACGACTACGAGAAATGGAGCAGTTCCCAACAGAGTTCCACGACCGAGTAGAAGACAAACTGCATTAACTGCAACTTTTAAGAAGCCGTGCTTGATCTAGTGGCCGAGAAGCTCTCAATAAGAAACCGGGCAGAAGCACGTGTAACGACGTAGCACAAAAAAAATTGTTTGGAGAGTACTGCGGGAAAACAAGCTGCAGCCATTACNCACGTTGCGAAGATTTTTCTAACGACTACGAGAAATGGAGCAGTTCCCAACAGAGTTCCACGACCGAGTAGAAGACTAACGGCATTAACTGCAACTTTTAAGAAGCCGTGCTTGATCTAGTGGCCGAGAAGCTCTCAATAAGAAACCGGGAAGAAGCACGTGTAACGACGTAGCACAAAAAAAATTGTTTGGAGAGTACTGCGGGAAAACAAGCTGCAGCCATTACNAAGAAGCACGTGTAACGACGTAGCACAAAAAAAATTGTTTGGAGAGTACTGCGGGAAAACAAGCTGCAGCCATTACATCACAGGAAGTTTAGAGTAAAATAGGGGTTCCTGGCCACAAGGTTGGAGTCACGTTGTTTTTTTTTAATGCAGCAGCAAAAAGGGATGCGGTTTGATAATATTAAAAATAGGGTTTGCGCTTCAAGCCGAAGGTATTGCGAGAACCGTTGAATCGTAGACAACTGGGTTCATCCTTTTGATCGTGAACATAGATCACGTGAAATGTTTGAAACGTTCTATCGACATATTCCAAAGTAGAATAGAAAATTTTCTTAAATACTGCCATGGTCTTTCACAGCATTTTCTATCCGAATAACCTTTTGCACGCTTTTGCCAAAGTGGTGGCCTGTCGTGAATGCACTGTGTAAATGTATCCACGTCGAACAGGTTTCTTAGCTGAGTACAGCTGAAAAGACAACCACTTGTGTACAAAGGTGCGGCGTGAACACGTGCCCGTATGTACACGTGTCTTCGCCTGGTCCCTGTTGTCTGTACACGCCGTCACGTCACAGCATTGTGATCGCGGCAACACCGGGCTAGTGTTATTGCCCTCATCCAAGACTGTCAGCTGTTGAAGAGATAAAGACCTGGGAGACTTCAATGCCATACCAAATTCTGCATATCATAAGTGCTTCGAGGATTGGCAAAAAGCGCNGATAAAGACCTGGGAGACTTCAATGCCATACCAAATTCTGCATATCATAAGTGCTTCGAGGATTGGCAAAAAGCGCTGGCCCAAATGTATTATACCTGAGGGGGATTACTTTGAAGGGGAAAAAATATATATTGATGAATACATAAATATTTATAGAGACAAAGTCACCAAATAACAAGTCACATTTTTTGAACACACCTCGTAGAATTAGATCACCTTTTATTACTAATACGCCCACAATAATGAAATAAATCGATATTTTTTATTTTTATAAAAAAATTTGGAAGTATTCCAAATTCAGGAATTATTTTTGATTAATCATTCTCAAATAGGAGTAAAAACAATTAAATTCGAGAAAATGCCAACGTCATTTAGGAATCAACCATATATTTCTTTAAATAAAATGTGTGTACTTAAGTGCATTTCTTAAATAATTTAATTATTACAAATACTTAGAAATAATTACAGCATTTCGTCTATCATAAGACGCGTCATTTCATGACAAATTCGTACACATCACAAAGTCGATAGCCAATGATAGCCACATTGAATTTTCCGTACATGCATAGGAGTGCAATTTAAGAATTTATATTATATTTCCTCTTAGCAGTGAAACTTCCGTAATGAAAAAAATACGACTGTGATTATGAAGAGCGACGTCATGCCATGAAATTAAATGCATTACGCGCACTGAGAGAAATATAGTTTCAGAAACCAGTTTACTGTACTTGAAAATTATTTGTTTGCACTGAACAATAATTTGTTCACTCGGCTTATCTGCTGTTGCTCAAAACATATGCATTCGTTCCCTTGTACAAAATAAAGAATAAAAAAATATTTTGTTACCCGAATATAAATACCCAACACGATACCACTCATTCAGTACACACGACTATTGCACACAGACGTTCAACTAATCGGTTTGGTTACCTTGAACATTGGAAATATCAAGATGAATAAGCATTCGATTAGTTGAACTGTATGATTGGTCTATTGCTACAGAATTTGTAGGAACAAATTAACTTTGGTGCAGTGCTGGCATTAATTTGGTCATATGTTGGGTATAATCGTGTTATCTGGTTGCCTTCAAATTTACAGCTTGGTAATCTGTTTGTAACTTTTGTGACATTTAGAACAATAATGTGCTCACTAGTGTATGTACTGAAGCATAATAACAATTTAAACAATCACAATGAAACAAGTTTAACAGGAAACAAAAAAGTACATTTTCGAAGCCCAAAAATTATTACCTTCATACATTTACGTATTGGAATAACTTTTATTTAAATTTTCTGTTATTACGCTAGCAGTCAGTTTAGACTTTGTAGCAAAGGCGAACTTTTTGACGTCAGTGCTAAGGGTTCGAATCTTGCTAATAATACATTCCTATTTTTTAAATATGTAAATAACAGAAACTGTAAAGTACGTAGAAAAATACAAATTATTAATTGCACCAGCAAAATCTGATACGTTTTGGGGTAGGGAAGGAGGGGATGAAATAGGAACTACAAAATAGTTTGTTTTCAGCAACAGAAAATATAATTATTTTTATACAAACAATTTTTTTGCGGCAAACGAACTATATTTTATTCAAGATAACTTTTTTCTCAGTATGGGTTGTCAGCTTGTTGTGGCGTGTCGGCATGGAGGCGGGGGTTAGTGTGCAGACCGCCTCTTATGCCCACTTGCACCAATAGCTGTCCGGAACCGAGATCTTAAGATCGTGACTCAAACATGATCTTCAGTTGGATCCGAATTCTAATGTACAAGTGTTGCACCCACGCAACTGGCCAGTTCCGATTGTACATCTCGTGATCTCGGTTCGGATCTAGAATTTAGATGAAACATGTTTGTGATTGGCTCTTATTTTGTAATGTCATAATGCAACTGTTTACTTCGAAGTTAGAAGAAGATTAATGAGTTTGTATGGACATTATCTTGTAAGACTGGTACCTTTTTATTGTATAACCTGCTTGAATGCATAACAAAATTTCCGCTGCGCATAAAATTTTACGCCTTTGTTATAGGTCTCAATTTCGCAACAGTAAACAACAACCAAATCCATAGTTAAACTATTTTAATAATATGAAGTGTATTTCTGGTAAGTAAATATGAGACCCTGCTTTTATACACTACTCATATCTTGTATCAAGATTTTCGTTAACCATATTCGGCGGTTCGAAATGAAGTGAATCTCGATCTCCAGTTATGGTCCGAACTTGAATGGTGTAACAGTGTTGACTGGTGATCTTGGATCAAGTTGGGACATGATCTCGGATCGAGCGATGAACTTGAGTGGTGCAACCGGCTGTGGAGTGTGAAGCTGGTCGCTGTGAGTGGTAGCTACACACGAGAGGCGGACGGACTTCTTCTTGGAAGAGCGGAGCGGAAGTCGCCCGGGGCCGCCTCACGTCTCGCAGCTCAAGAAGCCTCGCTAGTTCACGGCAGGACGACAGCTCCCAGATTCCCCGACTGCGTGTCCAAAAACCCCGCGTCCTGATAACGTATTCCACACAGCCTGCGCCCCACGTTATTTACATTCTTCGCAGGGCGGGAGGCCAGCGGCCAGGGGAACAGTGTAAAATATATATGTATGTATTTTTTCCCCCCACCGGGACGAGTTTTTAATGAGGAAACTTGTCGAGTCTTATTGATGTTTAATTGGCTTGCGCGGTAGCGGGCACATACATTCGGGCGCCCTGCAATTACGTCTCCACCATCCTTGCTTCTTGAATTAACGTCATTTAAAAGCAATCAAGAGACGCATCGGAGCAGGTTTTCCTCCACTCGGTCCCTGCGGCTTCACGGCTCGAGAGGAGAGGAAAAAAATTACATATTTAACGTGCGTCTCGCATTCCGGGACGGAGCTGATCACGCCGGTCNGGCTCGAGAGGAGAGGAAAAAAATTACATATTTAACGTGCGTCTCGCATTCCGGGACGGAGCTGATCACGCCGGTCGCAGATAGCGTGCTGACGACTCGCGAGCTACTGAGCCAGCTCACCTCAGAGGTGTTCGTATGTACCTGGAGCGAGGGAGCTAGGGTTGCCAACTGTCCCGTATTGTACGGGATTTCCTGTATCCAGCGGGCTGAACACCAACTCTCCGACAGCAATCGTTATGCTTCGGAGAAATAACGAAACAAAGCGAATTTAGTGCTTATGAACTGCACTGAGGTACGCGTTTCGTTTAACTTCTAAAAAAATGGCACTCTAAATAACGTGTGCGACGATGTCGTTAACTATTTATATCTGTGGTTTACAAACTTACAGCTCACCGAGCGCGACATCTGTTGGTGAGAAAATAAATACCTTTGTGACATCTGTTGACGGCAAAAGTTAACTCTTGCTGCCAGCAACCACATTACAATAACCTACAAAGGCAACTAATTATACATATATTATATATACGCACATTACATAAATATTTATATATCTTGCGAATGATTGAACGTGTTTTACATCATATAAGAGTGTATTATATTTATTTCTTGGTAAATAACGCGCAGTGTTTACTTCCAGCTCTCCAGGGACACTCGTACTCGAGGTGAAGAGCGCACAACAGTTCAGATTTTGGTCGCGCAAAACGTAGCTTCCTACTAGCATACTGCGATTATCACCGCTGCGACGTCATCAAACTCTTGACATTTACGGTAAAATAACAAAACACGAGATGTTCATACTCAACTCGCTTCGGAGTGCGCTACGCACCGACAATGTCGCTTCTCAAATAACCGAATATTGCGATATTAGATGTTTGTAATTAGCCCACTGGGTCTGAAAGAATTATCTCGTATGGACATAAAACGGGACATCATATATCCCGTATATCATGCTTTGACGCTGTGTCCGTAGATAGCGACTACTGACGCCGCCAGTTAGCATTGGTCAAGGTCAACAAATGCGTTGGCGGTAGTAATACTTTCCGAGATGCGTACACTATCTTCTCTTCCAGTGTATTTTTAAAGACCAATAAATCCGATGTTCTAATCACTGAATTAAAATTTATTTGAAACAAATATTAAATTGTCGTATATGTTTAGAGAAAACGTTAATTGATATTTTATACTAAATTTTGCTCTTTACAGATAGTATGTAAAAATAACAATTGACTTTATCATTTCATTGGGGTTAGATTTCGTGTGCCGAGTTGTCGGGAAGGTCCCTTACGGCAAATTTGAACAAGTTGGTGGACTTATTGGGAGCGATACGGGTGACACAAACACGCGCACCTAGCACAACACTGCCTTTACGTGAAAGAGGCTGGAACTGTCTTGCAAAGTTTTCGTCGTTTGCGCTGTACTGTGCAAATTAGACGTGTAACAGTGGGTCTTCATTACGCGCAATTTAAGTCCGTAAATGTAACTGCATACGCATAGTTCTACTTTTCTTCTTTGTGTACCTCTGAGGCTTTGTTTGCGTGAGGCGGAGGAATACTTTTAATGAAAGTAGAAGTTAAACATGGCTTCATAAAAATTGGAACTAACCGCGAATGGACAATATTATTTTTTTGTTCAATAAAACTTTCTTTAAATTTTGTTTTAAAATTATAAATGTTATATCATACCCACGTAGCAAGAGACAGTTGGCCGACTGTGGTTTTACTTATGGCATTGCTGGATTACTGCTGGCCCAGAAAACTTATGGGTCTACACAACTGGCCCTACTATGGTTAGCTGCTGGTACCAGAACATTTGGCATGCCATTTATGGCACACTGGTGGAACGTTGATGGAAATGAAACTGCTGGTTGAGAGTAGGTGAACTACTAATGGCCCGTAAATGGCTTACCGACTGTATTCCAGCAATGGCCGCACATAACCTATACTTATTGCTGGAGAAGGAAGTATGGGTAGCCTTCTGTAGGCCATTTGATGGCTGTGAAGTGGTGCATCTGCGGGCCATTGCTGTTGTAAGCATATGGGCCATGCCTGGGCCATGTGTGTTGACCACATGTGGGTCAGATATGTGCAGAGTATGGCAAGTTAGTGGTGCCACTTGAGGACCAGCAATGGTGCCAGCTGTTGCCGGCTTGGCCTCCGACTGTAATGCATGGGTACTGTATTAATATGAATTGAAAACAGACATAAGTGGTATGTTTTTGTGCAAAATAGCCAATAATTTCCTGCGATATTTGCAAAAGAAAAGTTTTATATTTATTATCATAGTTAGGATTTCAAGAATGCAGTGTAACAATCATGCTGTACGGCATAAAATATTGTTTTTAGGCATTATAAAACAGAAAGTGAACTTAATAATTTCAGTATTCAGAAATGTTTACCGAAAAATGTTCATTCAACGTTACCTACATCCTTTTTTTCGTTGCCAACTTGACTGGGTGCATGGCTGTCAGGGTGCCAGTGTAAAATATATGCAATTAGATACAGTGATATTTTTCAAAGGTTGATTTCAAAAGGGCTGAGTGAACAGCCTGTCGGTAAGTCGGCAGGGGCAGAGGATGCGTCTCAGTGCGAGGTCAATGCGCCATGGTTCGGGTTAACGTTGTATTTTGAAAATAAATCCTGCACCGCAACTTACGAGCGTTGCCTGCTACAGGCGTGGAGANAACTTACGAGCGTTGCCTGCTACAGGCGTGGAGAAGCTGTACAAGTCAGCGAGACAAGTGATGGATCCTGTAAATTCAAGATCATGATATAATATAATGTAGATAGCGTATTTTCTGCATGGCCAACACTTCTCAGTAACAACCCAAACAATTTGTCTTCAAAACCGATTGGTAATGAAAAACAGTTTACGTTATGTTAGAAATATACTCACAAGTAAACAATTTTGTACTCTTTGNTTGACCACATGTGGGTCAGATATGTGCAGAGTATGGCAAGTTAGTGGTGCCACTTGAGGACCAGCAATGGTGCCAGTTGTTGCCGGCTTGGCCTCCGACTGTAATGCATGGGTACTGTATTAATATGAATTGAAAACAGACATAAGTGGTATGTTTTTGTGCAAAATAGCCTATAATTTCCTGCGAAATTTGCAAAAGAAAAGTTTTATATTTATTATCATAGTTAGGATTTCAAGAATGCAGTGTAACAATCATGCTGTACGGCATAAAATATTGTTTTTAGGCATTATAAAACAGAAAGTGAACTTAATAATTTCAGTATTCAGAAATGTTTACCGAAAAATGTTCATTCAACGTTACCTACATCCTTTTTTTCGTTGCCAACTTGACTGGGTGCATGGCTGTCAGGGTGCCAGTGTAAAATATATGCAATTAGATACAGTGATATTTTTCAAAGGTTGATTTCAAAAGGGCTGAGTGAACAGCCTGTCGGTAAGTCGGCAGGGGCAGAGGATGCGTCTCAGTGCGAGGTCAATGCGCCATGGTTCGGGTTAACGTTGTATTTTGAAAATAAATCCTGCACCGCATGTTACGAGCGTTGCCTGCTACAGGCGTGGAGAAGCTGTACAAGTCAGCGAGACAAGTGATGGATCCTGTAAATTCAAGATCATGATATAATATAATGTAGATAGCGTATTTTCTGCATGGCCAACACTTCTCAGTAACAACCCAAACAATTTGTCGTCAAACCGATTGGTAATGAAAAACAGTTTACGTTATGTTAGAAATATACTCACAAGTAAACAATTTTGTACTCTTTGNCAAACCGATTGGTAATGAAAAACAGTTTACGTTATGTTAGAAATATACTCACAAGTAAACAATTTTGTACTCTTTGAAGTGTAGATGACGTTCAGAAACTGCAAGTTCCATGAATTTCATTCCAGTGATATTTCGTTAAGTAGGGTAAAAACTTTTTAATGCCCATAACGAATAGATATTTTTTATTCTTGGTTAAATGCCAGGTAAATTTGCTCCTGATGTTTTGTAGTAACCTTTATCTGTTGCAATGGCCGCTAATGAAGCCATATTCACATCCGGAAGGAGGAACAGTGTTGATGGATAGATCAAAGCAAACCAACGAAGAGAGAGTGAGAGCTCGACAACATTTGTGTGAGAGTCGCGGATGTGAGAAATACACGTACCTCTTATAATATGAAGGTTGGGATGAAGAAGGGATAGGGTTTTTTAGCGAAGATAGAATTTCGTGTTGACGGTGTGGGGTGATGTGAGATGTGNTTGGGATGAAGAAGGGATAGGGTTTTTTAGCGAAGATAGAATTTCGTGTTGACGGTGTGGGGTGATGTGAGATGTGTAAACATACAGCTCTGATAGCGGGAGGTAGAAGTGACCGTCAGACAGATGCCCGCCATCTATCCGCTGGTCGGANTTGGGATGAAGAAGGGATAGGGTTTGTTAGCGAAGATAGAATTTCGTGTTGACGGTGTGGGGTGATGTGAGATGTGCCGAGTTAGGGTCGCTTCGTAAACATACAGCTCTGATAGCGGGAGGTAGAAGTGACCGTCAGACAGATGCCCGCCATCTATCCGCTGGTCGGAGTGAAGTCGCGGCCTGTGTATAGTCAATTCACGGTTACTTCCTACTTTCTGAAGCCTTGTGAAAGGTTTACTTCTAGAATATTCCTCCACCTCATGTAAATAAAGCTTAACCGAGCCTATACAATTACACCGAAAGGACAACGCACCGCATTCGTGCGCACTCACTGTAATAATATTTAGCATAAGAACTATTTATTTCTGGGCATTACAACACACCTTTTTTCTCTTTATTTTATTCATAATAATAAATAAAGTATTATGATTTTATATAAAATAAAAGTGAAAGTTCAATATAATTAGAGATAAGATACTTTCATGTCAACAGAAGTGTAGAACGCTTCTGATGTACGACATATTTAGGAAACAACCAAAACGCGTCATACTAGGGTGATTTTTCAAAGGTTTGGTTCAAAAAGTTTAAAGATACCTCGAGTAGACTATAATGCTATCACGTCAGCCGACACCCTGCTTCTCTAACCAACGTCTTTAAGAGGTCCCTGCTCATAATTGCTTTTACCTTACGTTGCCTGACTTGTTCCAAGTGCAACGTTATAGGCAATGGAGGTTATTTAGTTACGTATCTTACCATCGAATTAAATTCACAACGTTCAAATTTGTTCAAGATGTTATACTTAAAGCTGGTAGCCTCATTACCTATAAAAAATTGCCGGCGAGCCTTGAAATGACCATAACACCAGTAGTCAACCCTTCCTGCTGGCGCTGGGGCTCAGCCACGGTGCGTAATTTATGGCTACGCTTTGGGCGAGTCCTGACTTCTTTATTTCATGTGTTCACTAAAACAGTTAAGGGACTTGATCAAATCACTTACTTTATTTAGGGAAATCACCCCACAGAGTTGTCATTTTAACATCTTCCGTGAATTGATAATCTACCTTAGGGATTTGATCAAATCTCCGGTTTTATCATCTCCCTGCGATATTACACATAAATGTCTGTCAAATGTGCACAGTAACCGCAGATAGACATCAGCCTCAGCCTTTCTTCTGAAGTCTTTTCATGGGAAAATTCTTTCTTATATATTGAGGATATTTTATAGTTTTGTGAGTATATATATTGCCACATGCCACTTCCCTAACACCTTATTGTGTGTTTTTTTTAATTTGCACGAATTATGATATTAGCAAATTATTTCTTATTTTGTATCAAGTTATTTTATATATATATAATAACTGATGCAAAATAAGAAATAATTTGCTAAAATCATAATTCGTACAAATTAAAAAAGAACACAAAATAAGGTGTTAAGGAAGTGGCATGTGGCAATTCTTTGAAATNTATCATAATTCGTACAAATTAAAAAAGAACACAAAATAAGGTGTTAAGGAAGTGGCATGTGGCAATTCTTTGAAATCCTTTGCTCGCAGGAAGAGTTAAAAGTAAAACTATTTTAACTTTAAATTTTATCTCAAAATTTTATATTGAAATACGGGCGAAACACAAAACAAGTTTCCAAGAAATATTCTTTATGGTATTATAATAACATGAACAATTATTTTGACCTAAAGCCTAACGTTTTATCTTTTGTACCACATCTCGACTCATACAAAAAAATGCATAGCAAAAAAGTATTTCAACTTAATTGAATGTTTCTAGAAAAGTAATTTTTTTCCATTGTCATACTTTACTCGTACTGTTATTTCATATCACAACGAAAAAGAATGCAATATGCTAAAACTTAGGAAATGATGTGAACTTCTTGAGCGGCCGTACAGTGTTCTTNTCACAACGAAAAAGAATGCAATATGCTAAAACTTAGGAAATGATGTGAACTTCTTGAGCGGCCGTACAGTGTTCTTAGTGGTGCTGAAACTCTTCCTGTTACGACACCACCTTGNCTGTTATTTCATATCACAACGAAAAAGAATGCAATATGCTAAAACTTAGGAAATGATGTGAACTTCTTGAGCGGCCGTACAGTGTTCTTGGTGGTGCTGAAACTCTTCCTGTTACGACGCCACCTTCTTCAATACGTATCTACTTCACTGCATCCAGCAGACAACATTTTATGATAATTTAAAGTTTTAATAAAGTAGCACTTTAATAGGAGATAAATAGTACGTAGGTGTGTGCCGAACCACCTGAAGTTAAAACAACTCCGTATAATAAATAGTGTGTATTTAAAAAGAAGTGGACGCTTCATTACTATTGTCGATTTTAAAATTTGTAATGGGTGGTGTTGTAGGCCTATAAAAACAATAACGTGAAGTTAAGTTTTTGCTTGTTTTGCGTCATTTCGCATAATGTGATTATTTTTCTAACTAAACATTACTATACTTATTTATTCAAAAGGTATTAAAAAGTAGAGCGGAGTTTAAAAAAAAATTAATTATCATAAGTTAGTCGTCGCTTCATAGACCCAAAGACTCAGATCCTANGTGGTGTTGTAGGCCTATAAAAACAATAACGTGAAGTTAAGTTTTTGCTTGTTTTGCGTCATTTCGCATAATGTGATAATTTTTCTAACTAAACATTACTATACTTATTTATTCAAAAGGTATTAAAAAGTAGAGCGGAGTTTAAAAAAAAAATTAATTATCATAAGTTAGTCGTCGCTTCATAGACCCAAAGACTCAGATCCTACAACAGCGCAACGGGAACGGAACCATATTTGTAGCTTTAAATAAATGCAATATGCGCTGAGATGAAAAACTGTTCCTATTACGTTTGTAGCTATGAAGGTTTTGCAAGCGTTTTAATATGCCTTTCAACACTGTCGTCAGTGTTGACTTGGTCCTGTTTTAGAAGACACTTGAACGAATTTATATTTCATGTACATAAGCATGATCAACATAAGGGTTTTTTTTTGCGTCATCATAAGTTCTTTTCAAGCAGGCGCCACGCCCTGAAACTGCAATGCGATTGGTGTAGTCTGAAAGTTGGCAAGGAACATGCGACATACTAGGCCAGGTCCTATTACAAAAGCTGGTATGAAATCCGCAGATACCAGGCGACAGTTACCACAGCAGCTGGTAGTGACCACAGCAGCTGGTATAACAGCTGCGATGGCAGACCTTGCTCAAGTTTGTACGGAATGTGGTATCGCGACTCACGAGGAGTAGGCAACACCGGAAACGCTTCCAACACAACAACACCGCCGCCTATACGCAGTATTTTCATACTTTGTGAATGAAACGTTTGAAAAAAAAAACCCCCATGTGTAACGTGTTTGGAGGTTTCCTAGACATATCATGTATCACAAGTGTTTTATTATTCTGTTAACATAGGTTATATCTTATTTTCTGTTAAACTGAACTTTTACTTAATTTTATCTATAAAATTTCATTTTATTTATAATTAACATGGATAAAAACAGGACAATTATGTGTTTTGGTAATGCCTTAAGAGTTATTCGGAGCCGCCTCAAAAGAGAATTTAGTGTATTTTGTGAAGTAGTACAAGATGATTTAGAAAACACATAACAGTCTCATAATTTTTGTGGTAAGAAATAAAGGATGGATCCATGTTTCTCACTTTTCAAAATACGTTTGCAATGTCTTGCTTTTTAGGAAAAAAATCCAGAATCTGGCCATTTTCCTAGTGTAATTTGATATTTCTCGTTGATGAAAACTCGGAAACAAAATGTGGTAAACATAGCATACGTAATTGTGAACACAACGATGTAAACATATTGAAAGGTCACCGATGGTGGGGGAGGGGAATCAGTGAAGTGGTGGCGAGGCAGGCAAGATAGCAGGGTCGGGCGAGCAAGATGTGGTTCACGCGGCAAACAGCTTGGATTTCCGCTAGGCCATACTCTGTTCACTGCCCGCGCCTCAGTTTGACTCATGGATCAAGCTGCGTCGAATATAACCTTATGTAGGCTGTTCGTATCCGCGTTTGGAATTCTTCGTTATATAACATTGCCAGAAAACCCTAAGTATGTGTGCATCACTGTAATACTCTCTATAAATATGCGTACTTTAACATGCTTATTAATAGCGTCAACTGAGTTAAATTACTAATATACCTTCCTAGTAACTGAATTTGTTTTGACGTCATAGTAAAACAGCATGTAACAGGGTTATGAAAACCACTGATTTGTTGTGTTTGTCTTGCCATGGGTGTCGCCGTAACCTGTGTTATTTCTACAAATGGAGGGCAAGAAAGACTGGAGAAAGGGGAAAAGGCTCATATTTTTTTGAATGCTCCACGAAAGAAAACAAAAAAAATATTTCTGTTGCTGATTAACAACGGGAAAGGCAAGAGTTACATTTAATTGGTCACATTTGTATCGTAAAAAAAAAAAATTACTCGAAGAAAAAATTTCTAACTAATATTATTATAACAAAAAATAGACTTACCGTTATGTGTATCTAGAACTTTAAGTACTATTTTAATAGGCCTATCTCCATATCAATTATGTTTAGGAAAATCATCTCTCCCGGAATAAGTGATTATTACTGTTCCAGTATTCGACAGTGTAACATATGTTTATTTTCTCGGTTTTAGTATAATTGTGAGAGTTTTAATTTTTATAAAAATTTGAAGGAAATAGTGTTTGTAAAAACAATTGGGTATGAGACCCAACTCTCTAGTTAACATTGATGTATTTATGTACACATAGAGATACTATGTACGAAATGTTGGCGCAGATATTGTAATCTTCAACTGAATTGTGTCTATATTTGTGCTGTCATTTCAGTGGTAGTTATGTATTATGGGTCTTATTAACGCTTCCATTTTTATGTCAAAACGCTAACCAGCAACGGCTTTCACGTTCATATTATATCAAGTATGACACATGCAGACTCGAATTCACGACGTCTAAACTAACATTAAAATACCCTGTACCTCACATCACAGATGCCAAAAGTAATTTGAAATGCTATTATTTGGCAGAGGTCTGCGCCGGTCAAAACATACGCACTTCTACAACCTGTGCCACCACATGAGCTGATTACTGGTTCAGTTGCTTTATGTTTAGAATAAGGTGCATGTACTTGCGTGACTTTGGAGTGCTGCCCTGAAGAATAAATTGCTGAAACCGTTATAGAAAAGGTATGTGTGTAACTTAGGAACCAATTTTCACAAGTTCTAATTGAGATGTTTGCCCAACAATGAAAATTTGGCCATTTTTTTTGTTACTTAGTAAGGTGCTTTTCTTCTGGCAATGTCGTGGAGAGTTAAGCTTGTCATGTATAACTTGTGACGAGTCCCTGGTTCATTTTCTGGTCGTGTCTGGCAGCATTATTCATGAAATATTAGTTTCTTTCCTGAATTCATTTACTGAATGCCGACGACATCAGTTACGCTTCATTGGGGGTGTCAAAAATCCTTGTAGCGAACTGAAATCATGACAACCGAGCATGTTCGAACCCGGGCCTACCACGTAACAGGTGAGATCTACAACTCACAACTGCACGACCGCTGCTACTTTGCAAGTCCTTGAACGATATTTTGTATTTAAATCGCACGCTATAATTTGAGCTCGATCATATCGGGAAGTCAAGGCCATATGTAAAAACACCTAGAACCCGGTTGTCAAGTGGAACAATCGTACAAAATAAGCGTACAACATATTTCAATGTAATCGAAATTGGTGTTTCAAATGTTTGGTAGTCATCTTGTAAGTTCCCAAATCGGTGCGTAACAATAGTCACACTGGAGATAAACATGTAATCATCACCGGTGCAAACTCCTTATAAATTAACGTGCTACAGCAATCTATTTCTGTTTTCGCGTTGAAAGGAACTATTTGTTAACACTGAATGGATATCCTAAAATGAATAAACCATGGCCATATACCATACACGCCTCAAGACTACCATTTAAAAAAGGAATCAAGTACTGAGTGCATTGCTTTAGGAGTAAAATTGTAGTAGTCAAGTATAGTGATAGTAAAAAAAAGTTCATAAAATTCATATTTCAGTATATTAATGTACATTACCCTGTAAACATAACGAATGGTAGAAGGATATTATGTAAATTAAGACTGATACAAGTAATAACGAGTTCCTCTTGTAAGTGGAAACAAAGTAGAATGCACGTGTCATGTCACTAAATATGGAGTTTGTATCAACGTACAAATTTTTACATTTTAACTAAATTTTAAATGCAATCACATTACACGCCCTACATGTTCTGAATGCCCAGTAGTTTGTTTGTGCTCTATCTTGGTCATCGGCGTTGCCATTGGTCATTTCCTGTTTTCCTACTGTTTCTACCTTTGTGTATTCATTTTCCGTTTCCCTGAATCGAAAGAAAACTGTAACTCAGAGCTTACGTTGCACAATTGTTTTCATTTTGGTCTATGGTTTTTGAGTCATTCAGTGTTGATTATTCGGTTTTCACGTTTACTTTACTATAGCCCCGTTTCCGGTAATTTTTTTATAACAAGTAATGGTGGTAAATATTGTCTGAAATGCCATTAAACATAACGATTTCTAAATTAGCCATGAAATATGAATTTCTACGTACCACAAATAGTAGATTCAGAACCTCGATATAATTTAATTAGAGACGGGACCACTTTGTTAAATTATGTATTTAATTATATACAAATTTGTTGGCTAATAGTATTATTTATTTTTTTGTTTGTCATTTTGTAAGATAGTGCCACATGAACAAATATATTTTTTTAGGCTATATGTCGGGGAAACAATTAACCGATTCCTTACTAAGTTGGCTAACAAGCAGTACTGCGGTAGGTCATGAGGCTATGTTTTAAGAGGCGCAGACACTTATTTTCGAAATAGCAGCCATATAAACATTTTAGCATAGTGTGCTTTATCTACGAAATATTGTAACACATTTCAGGCGGCAAGATATGTATTCCATATAATTTTGTATGACTTAAGGATATATTTACATATTTTCAAAATAACATATTTTCTGTTAGTACCTATGCCATATGTCCCAAAATATGTCAACCTAATTGAATACGTAGAAGTATCTATAACCAACAAAGAATGTGCCAACACATAACCTTTTTGTCCTCTATTTTAATAAAGATAGCACCACATGAGAAAATGTAATATTTATTCCATATCTCGGGAACCAATCAACTAATTCCCACCAAATTTTCCAGACATGTAGTACTACAATGGGAGATGTAAACTTACATAATTTAAGCGGGTCAGAATATTTTCACTCATGACTGCAATATAAATTATTTGGATTAGTTTGTCATATATATTTCATAATTGGACCAAATTCAACCAAACTTTGTATGTTGACAGAATTTATTAGAAGCATCAGATGTGTCTAAACATAACCTGTTTATAGACCCTTTTTTACAATATATGAGAAAACAAAGTTTTTACGCCATATCACGGAAACCAGTCAACCTATTTCCACCAAATTCTGCACACAAGTAGTGCTAGGGCAGGCCACGTTAACGTTCATGATTTAAGTGACTTACGCACTTGTTTTCAAAATGGAGTCAGTGTAAATATGTCAGTTTTGTAAACCCAGTCTACCAAAATTTTAGACTGATTACAACCGAAGTTGATGCTACGAATCCTACCTCCCCGTTATGCATTTGGTTGCACGCCAGCCTACGCTAAGAGGGGTTCTGGGTACGAGTTCCGGGTGAGGCACGTTGTTATGAGTTTGATATTTTGTTTATATTCATCCTTAACGGGGTTATTGGGGTGTAACAAGTTATTGATAAGAGTTATGTAATGAACACTATATAAAAGAGGTTTATTTAGCATTAAGGTTGTGCAATATTATATAAATATAAGTATGATTGAATATGAATGGGGGAGCTATACAAATATACTGAAAATTAAAGTATACTATTTTATAAAGATTTAACCAGCCACATTGAAGCCTAATTGGAGAGTCCCCACCTTGTTCATGATTCTGCAGGCTGATTAAAATGGCGCAGGTAGACGGCTGGACACACCCATCTTCAGTGGTCTTCACGTTCCAATGGCCCGACGACAAAAGACACCACCCACGGACTACAATGTCCTATATCGGCTGCGTTGTCCCCGTTTACTGGCCGGTGGAGGGGGTTTCTGTGGTTTGCGATTTCATAACTAATTTCACTGATCCCGACCCTTGTCCTGGATAAATAAGTGAAGGTGTGATCGGGCAGGCCGCTCAGCTAAGGGCCTGACCACAACTCGTAACGTGAGTATTTTTAATTGTGTCATTAGTATTGCATTTTTTCTTGTTCCGTCGCTAATAATATTGCTGTCAACTGAACATCAAGACCCACCTTATAGTAATATTTCAAAAACGTCATCAATATTATTTGCACCCATGTAAAGGAAAGTATGTTCATTAGTTATATCGGCAAGTCCTTGTTATAAAAGCAGAAAGGCTGACTTCAGTGTGTATTAAATAGAAACTTTACAACTGCCAGTAAAACGCCAAGTCTTAGAAATATCGGTACTAATTCTTTGCGAAATGAGCGAGGAGCCAGCACGTACTGGAACATGTGGGTAGTCACTCTTTTTAATGGTTGTTTTCAAAAGTGCTCTCTTTATAAAGGTTGTTTTCAAAAGTGCTCTCTTCACAATTGCCAGCCTTCAAACGGAAGGTATACGCAAGTCCAAGCAAATTGAAATTCCTCGCGAATGTAAACATAAGAGTATGAGTGCCGAATAATCAGGTAGCAGGGGCCACGGTGGTTGGGCAGCTAGACTGCTCGCCTCCCACCAAGGCGAATTGAGTTCAATCCCCGGCCGGTTCACTACGGATTTTCGCAAGTAGAAATCGTGCCGGACGATGCTACTGGTCGGCGGTTTTTTCCTCGCCTCTTCATTATGGTGCAGCTCCATACTCACCTCACTTCACCCTCATCGGCTCTCAGGGCCTCGGTGTTAAGAGCGGCCTAAATCTCTTCTTTACCAGGGAGCATATGCGATGCAGCGATATGGATAAGTCCAGTCGAAATCCGACGGTGCATCATGTTTATGCAAGTGACTTCGGATAAATTACATCTCCCTGCTTAATCACATAATTTGCCTCTCATAATCACCTGATGCACTTAGGCTGCGCGTTATTGCAAAATATCGGTAAAAAAACGAATGCCTAATTGGCTATGATAATGAAGTGGATATTCATGAGCAGGACATTGGGAATGAAGAGCAGAAGAGCGTAAAAATATAGGTGAACGTATGTGACAACTATTAAAGAGACGCTACAACTACTTACGGTATCATAAATCAACAACAAAGTGCTATTTTCAGCCAGCTCATAATAAGATCAATTCAGAAATAATTCAAAGGAAATTGTTTATTAATCTTTAGTGTAACTGTTAAATTGACGTGAAAATTTTGCTCAGTTGTGCTTAAACATGCGTTTAAATTTAATTTTACAAACAAATCTGTAATTTTTAACAATAAACAAAGAACTAATACTGAAAAAAAATATCGAGCGAGTGCATGTTTTCGCTCACACACTTTTAGAATCTTATTTATGCTAGGGACAGAGTCGGCATGTTTGAACAGAATATTGTAAATCAGACAATCTTACAAGTCTGTTTCAGTAAAAAATTCACCAACTCATTCTATTGTACGCATTGTGCAGCCTTGTTGCTACTTGCCTTGTTGCTACTTGCCTTGTTTGCACTTTAATTAGTTACTTTTGCTGAAAAATAAACCTTGAAGCTGGATGGCAACAAATACTTTGTTTCATTACCTTCGTAACTGATACCTCNAAAAAAAAAAAAAAAGGGGGGGGGGGGTACTGTCTCAACTCTTCCCCTTCAACGAAATATGAAGGACACTTATCAGTAAAATGAGAAATAAGGCAAATAAAATGGCCAAGTAGAACGGTTAAGAATGTAAAATAAAATATACACGTTTCTAAATCTACTGTTGTTCATCAGCTCAAGAAATTTTTGCTGCCGCTGCTTTATCAATTAAGATTCTCCAACCTCCTCCAAAATTAACCTCTTCATTCTCACATTAATGCAGAGTTTCTGGTGTTGCAAATTAGAAATGTTTTGATACATGCTGTACATAAGCTGGTTGAGAAATAGTTTCGTTATCACATCCAATAAGCTGCAGGCATTGCGTTCGACGTCAGTGATGTGAGCCAGTTGTAACGCAGAGGAGTAGCACGGGTAACGAAGCAGTTACTCACAGCAAAGACATCTGACACGGGACCTCGCAGTGTACTGTACTCGTGAAATGTAACCTTCCTGTGCAACATGTAGGCAACTGGCCGCAATGGGCATGGCAATGTTTGTTTATACCTACGCCACTGCTTGTTGTCACCTCAGGTCCAAGACTGCACACGTCATTTTGTGTTACTGGAACATTCAGTGGTGTATTTATTACGCCAGCAATCCCTACCATCCACGGTATTTTCCTCTTTGTTTATTAATTCATGAAATTGGTTTTTAACTATTTTATTTTGATGGCTTATTACGCGTAGTTTTCACGTCATACATTTTATACACTTGCAACCAAGTCACTGAATAGTTCCATTATCTGGTATATGTGCACGTACTTGCCACGTGAAGTACACAGATCAATAGTTTTTTTAATCCAGGAGTATTTTTTTGCCTGGACGCCTGATGGGTTTTTTATTTCTTCCTTTTTAAGGACAATCCGTGATCCATCCGAAACTTTTTCACTCACTTCGTTTTAGAGAGTTTCGCCAGTGACTAATCAGACCTCCACTTGCTTGCGATTTTCGTACAGGATCTGCTTTTTGCCATTAGTCACGAAACGATCGATTAGAAACTCATCGTGATGGTTTTTGCAGAAGTCCATCCACTACTCCTTGAGATGCTTCGTCACTTCACGCGGTGCCACTTTTCTGCTATATACTTTCCCTGTTTGCTGTAGATGGTTGGAGCGGTTGAACTTGGAACGTTATACTGTCGGGAGAGTTTCATGGCGGTGGTGCGTGCAGCTTCCTAACATGTGCTATGAAGTGTCGTGGTCCATCTTCCACATACGTCCTCTACTCTCAACTTAGAGAATCTAGTCACCTTAGCGAAAATTCTCAAAGAAGTGAGATGGACGAGCGGTTAGACTGCTCGCCTCCCACCAAGGCCAACCAGGTTCAGTCCCCGGCCGAGTCACTTCCGGATTTTCGCAAGTGGGAATCGCGTGGTCGTAAACCAGTGAGGAAATGTTTGTTTTGGAGGTGTGCACGCCACAATATCCAATGAGAGAAGGGTTTTGTTGAATAAAACAAATTTTGTTTGGCGCAACAAAATCAGTTGTTTGTACAGAGCAATTAAATATTTTCTGGCAGAAACCAAATTATTTTTTCCTATATGGTTGCCACAAGCTTGAATCACATGGTTGATGCAACTAAACATTTATTTGGTTCTAGAACATTCGACAGTTTCTCGTATCATTAAAAAAAATATAAAGCACAAACGAGTTTAGAACTCGAAATTTTGCTCCCGAATAATACGCCTCAAAAACTTTGGTTAACGTGACAACTTGTGAAATATAAATGTTTTTACATATGTAATGAAATAACTTTGGACATAAATAAATGTTTCCTGATGGAATTGTTTAGTTGGGATTATCATTACTATTACAAAGTATAAGTAAGTTTACTGACAAACACTGCTATTTTCTATTCGCTGTTTCTTCACACTTTTTAATTAAACCTTTGAAAAATCACCTGACGTACTACGGGTTTTGCTGTTTTCTATTTATGCTATGTATAACAAGCAGTTCATACTTGTGTTAACATAAAATAAAATAAAAGTAACTTATTTTTGGTTAAATATAAATTTTATATTTATTTTATCTTTAAGATATAACGTTTCGCTTATAATTAATAAGAATAGAAACGATTAGAAAATAGGTGTGCTGGAAATGTCTAGTAAGAACTAGTTCTTATGCAAAACATTATTACACTGAGAGCGCACTAATGCGCTGCATTGACCTTTGGTTTAATTTTCTAGACTCGATGAAGCATTGTTTACATGACGCGGAGGAATATCCTGGAAGTAGAATTTGAGCAGGACTTCATGAAAGTTGGAAGTAACCTAGAATGGACTATACTACCCCAATTGTCACAAAAATTACAAACAGACTCTCGAGTCGTATTTTCTAACAAAGGCAACTGAATGACCTGCTTACCCTACAGATAACCGAGTAAATGCCAACACTGAACCAAGCTCATTTTGTTGCTGTAACAAATGCTTTAACAAGAGACATCATATTTTTTCAGGTAACCAAATACTTATTCATTTCAAACGAAATATCGATTTGACACTACAGTGGTATTTATGATGTTTATGGTAACCAAACCACGTACTTAAAAATAATTTTGTATACTATATACATACCTACAGATTGTGTCGGAACAACCAAATAATTATTCGGCTCAAAAATTATTTTTAAACTATTTATTTGGTTCGACGGAACGAACTGGAAAGTTTGGTGTAGCAGCTGATTAATTCATTGAACAAAGCATTTTCTTTGAAAAAAGTACTTTTCAAGCAACTTTATATTGTATATACAACAAAATCTTTATCTCAGTGTGCAACACGTTTCTGCCGCTGTATTTGCCAGTTTGAACTCTCTGTCCAGCAAATCGCGTTGTTTCTGCAGAGCACTGTAACACGTCCCATGGCACCTACATCTGCACTGAAATGGCGTCAAGGCTTCCTGCACTGAGTAATTTTGTTTTATTAAAACATTTTTTTGCACAAATGAATTAATGGTCTATATAAGAACAATTAAATATACATATTTGCTGAAACTAATTTTTTTTTCTATTATTTGGTTGGCCCAAACGTGTAAGATTTGGTTAGCGCAAATAAATATTTTGTGGCTACATGCATATTGAAATCCAGTTATTGTAAAATGGCTGAAGGATGAACGAGACTCGACCCTTCAATGATCGAACCCGACCGCTAAGTCTCGATGACGTCACACCAATGACTATTAGCTAAGTGAATACATTTTTTTCTACACATGTAATATCTCATGCATGATATTTACGTCAAATATTTTCAAGTTTTGTAGCTTTCCTTTAAGTTTTCTATTGAAATTGATTTACTGGTGTTTCCTGTGCAATTACCAATCGTCAATACCCACGCTAACAAACACGGTCGTTATCCTAATTTTCGTGACACAAATGTGAACGATCTCTCGATCTGTAAATTCGAACGAAGGCAGTTAAATGACTC
Organism: Clitarchus hookeri; assembly: GCA_002778355.1. Taxonomy (NCBI): domain Eukaryota; kingdom Metazoa; phylum Arthropoda; class Insecta; order Phasmatodea; family Phasmatidae; genus Clitarchus; species Clitarchus hookeri. Next base: position 252,432 of record NQII01002627.1, on the reverse strand, counting down.
GATTCCTACAGCCAAGTAAACAAACGCCGCTACTGGACCAAGCTGATTTTGTTGCCTCCACAAATTCTGTAAACAAATTCTTTAATATAATCTATTCACGGTTTCTTCACACTTTTTGAATCAAACTTTCAAAAAATTACCCCATGTATAACGTGTTTGGTTGTTTCCTAAATATGTTATGCATCACAAGCATTTTATACCCGTGGTTACATAAAAGTACCTTATTTTTAGTTAAATCATAATATTAGATGTATAATTGATATTGATAAAAATCAGTAATAAAATTAATGTGTTGGTAAGGCCTAGTAAGAAAAAGTTCTTATGCAAAATGATATTGAACTGAGTGTGCACGAATGTGGTAAGTTGTCCCTTTTGCTGTAATTTTCTAGACTCGGTTGAGATTTGTTTACATGAGGCGGAGGAATATCCTGGAAGTAGAAATATAACAGGGCTTTAGAAAAGAGTCAAGTATCCGTTAATGGACTATACTAGTCATATCAATTTGTTCTAGCTAACCAAATTCTTATTCACTTCAAACTAAATATTCATTTGACTTTACCATGATATTTATCATGCTTACGGCATTCAAATTTATTAGTTAAACGCATACTTGAACATGGCTTTGTGTAATAAATAGATTCAAATGATTACGGAACAACTAAATAAATGTTCGGCTCAACAAATTATTTTTTAATGCTTTCTTTGGTTCAAGGGAGCGAATGCAGATGTTTGGAGTAAGAGCAGATGAGTTGAGTGAACAAAAACTTTCTCAGTGTAAACAAATATTTTTTCCAGTAAATTTTTTTGATATCTTAAAAACTTTCAGTGTGTTACCGTGTCCTTTAAGGGTTATTAATTATGGCTGCACAGGTCTTGCACGATGCGAGTCGGGAGAAATAACACCCTCCTCCCCTATACCCGCGTAATAAACTGGAATCAGCACCGATCCGCTACGTTACGTAAAAACTACGAAATACGTAAACAATCGTGAATTCGAGGAGAATCAAAACTCTGAGGTACGTTATGAAAGATTATTTGTTGTTTGGTTATACCCCTTAAAGTTTGATGTAAATTGTAATAACAGCAGGAGTTCTTGTGAACACGGGCAGGTCGCATGCGTGTTTCCGAGCGAGCTGTCGAGTACTGGCTAGAGCAGTGATTCCCAAGCCGTATTTCACGGAACCTTGGGTCTCCGCGTAAAGCTCACAAGGGTCCCGCAGTATAGTTCAAAAATAACAAATACATTAATAATCATTTATAAGGCTGGATGTTGTGAGCCCACTTTCCAAAACTATAAACATTACACTCAACATTTATTAGAATGCGTACTAAAGATGTAATGTTGTCTTTCACTGCAAAAATGGTATAATATAAGTTTCTAGTAATGTTAAAATATTAATTTAAGCATAAGTGCTGCGCATATTTTTACCAGAACAAAAATTTTTGCTTAAGCAAATTTGCTGATTTTAATACAACTTTATTATTTAAACCATTCAGTCATTCTGCACAGATGCAAGAATGTAAACGTTGTGGGTTAAAAATTCTTAGTAAAAATCAGAAATAGAGCCGGGGTTCCGTGGACGCATATAAGCTTATTAAGAGTGTGGTGACAGAGTATGTCTAGCGCTGGTCCAGAGGACACAGTGCGGAGAGGATCTGTGTGTCCACGTGTTCCACCCGTGTCCCTCTTCCTCTGGATTGTCCTCTTCCCTGCCCACTCTAACCTTGACTGCTCGTCAACACTGGGCCTCGAGTCAAACTGGACTCACAACAGTCCGTCGCATCCGTCAGTTACCCGTCTGTCGTTTTCGTACAGCAGTTGAGAGCGATTGCCAACAATCATTCATCCGCCGAGCCTTCCGTGCGGCAATAGTTCAGAGTGACAACTTAACGTCTCGATCTTTCTTTAGTTGGGGATACATTTGAATTAAATATACCTTTTCAGGGGAGAAGCATTTTGGAGAAATCTTTTTTTTTTACATGACAAGCATTTGTTCTCATTTTTTCTTTACATTTTTGATGTATAACTTTACCGCTATAATACCGATCTATCACCTTGCATTTTATTTCAAACTGGATATTCACATCCAAGGAATCGCCTCCCACTCAGACCAACCAGGATTGATCCCCGGCGGGGCTGCTCTTTGACTTTCGCATGTGGAATCGTGCTGGACGATGCCGCTGGTCACCGGGTTTTCTCGGGGATCTCCCATTTCCCCCGCCCTTGTATCCCGGCGCTGCTCCATACTCACGCCATTTCACCCTCATCGGCTCTCAAGACCTCAATGTTAATAGTCGCCCAAATCACTCCATTCTCCACATACAAGGAATGTCTTCAGAAGGCGGCTCATCTGTCCGCCAAACGTTAGTAAAATTTAGTAAACATTGAATGGATGAATGGAAAAAAGTTGCACTGTGATTGGCTGAATATCACGTGACCGCCGGACGGACCACTGACTATGGAGAGTCCAGCTTTAAAAGCCATGGCACCCGCCTCTTGCCAGCAGTCTCACAACGGCGAATGGAAGGAAGGGCGATCATTTCCCCCGAGAATACGCATTTTTGTATATAGGCTATTCACGTTAAAATGAGCACATTTTGAAGTTCTCTCAATTGGAATAATAAATAGTCAATAAATATATTTTATCGTAGCCTTGGAAGTTAACTTTTAAGTCTGGTAAAATATATACATATAGTTTATTACTTACATGGCAATATGTATTTTAAAAAGTGGCGGAAGAATAAAAAATGACTGATAAGAAAAAGTAACTAGAGACTCAAAAGTGCTCACTTTACATTGAACGGCCTATAGTTATCTCGGTATGATATCCCATCTCTTGCTGACCTTGCACGAGGAAAATCTGTACAGGTGTAATTTTAATTCCGGTAACTTAAACGTTGCGTCAGCTGACTAAAATTCTTAAGTTTGCCTAATGTATTTATAGACGTATTTACACATTCTGACTCAAAACTTAATTACTGTCAGAGAAACACACGCGATTTTGTCACAGAATAAGCTTAATTACTGCTAAATTGTAAACTTCAAAGTCAAACATTTCACAGAGGTGAACCCCCTTCCCCCTCACTCCAGAGACATCGAGTATTTCAAAAGCAACCCCCTCCCACCTCAAAACAAAAGCCTACACTTGTGATTGCTAATACCTGGCCTGTGTACGCCGCTGTACTCTCGCACCTCTCAATGTTTCCCTGCTTCAACACACAAATAGCCTCAAGGATGCAATCCTTTTTTTTATACTTGTACAAAACACCGTCCAACTTGTAGACATTGCTTATAATTACTGTTTCCTTGCGCAAAACAAATTTTAGATCACATAATTTTTCGTTATGACAGGTCAAAATCACAATTGTAGTATTTTCGGGACGTATATATAAAATAAACGAAATCATTCNAATTTTTCGTTATGACAGGTCAAAATCACAATTGTAGTATTTTCGGGACGTATATATAAAATAAACGAAATCATTCACAGAAAATTTAACAAGGGTAATTGAAAGATCATGACTTAATTCATTTTAAGGTATGCTTAGCAAAACTTACTTCACAAAAAATAATAAGACTGCTACAAATTAAATATATGCGANCATTCATTTTAAGGTATGCTTAGCAAAACTTACTTCACAAAAAATAATAAGACTGCTACAAATTAAATATATGCGACAATTTCCTTGCAAAATATTTCATCGTGTTTTTAAAGATTCCTTGAAATAACTTATTGTATCTCATTTCAATGTAAATTACCTCACTTCGGTAAGTGAGTTATAGTTTACTATTGTATGCCCCAAAATACTAAAACTGTGATTTTTTTGCCTTTGTGTGAGAAAAAATGCCGTCTAAAAGTTGTTTATGCGAGGAAATAGTACTTGGAATGTATGTCAACGAGNTGCCTTTGTGTGAGAAAAAATGCCGTCTAAAAGTTGTTTATGCGAGGAAATAGTACTTGGAATGTATGTCAACGAGCTGAATAGTATTTCGTACTAATATGAAATGTTGAATTTCCTGTGACGAGCATCCTTACCACTCTTGCAGTCACCTTGACCAATATAAGGGATGTTGCGCATGATGAGACTGTACTGACCTGCACCGCACAGGTCAGAAAACAGTAGTTAAATTCCGTTCGCGGTTTCTTTGCACTTTTTTAAAATTCTCCTCTAAATATCATATACATCACCAGAGTTTTATACTTATTTTAACATAGATGTATCTTATTTTGATTAAATCGATTATTTGCATATAATTTAAACTATAAATTATAACATTTCATTTATAATTAATACGAATAAAACAGGGAGAAAATGGGTGTGTTGGTATTGCCTAGTGAGAAATAGTTCTCATGCAAAATAATATTAAACTAAGTGCGCACGGATACGGTGCAGTGTCACTGTGGTGCAGCTTTCTTTTCTTAGTTAAGCTTTGTTTGCATGAGGCGGAGGAATAGCCTGGAAGTAGAACTTTAGTGGGGCTAGATATAAGTTTGAAGTAACCGTGAATGGGCTATAGTTGAGACCAAGTACAGTTGTCTCGTTACCAGCTGCTGTTAGTAACATAGACCCCGACACACGTTTATTGGTCCCGATAGACGATAGACCGACACACCGACACTAGTAGAGCTCGGAACAAAACAAAATATTTGTTGCAACGCTCGATTCTCGGCGATGTCACTCAGATTTTTCGCAAGTGGGAAACTTAGTGGACGTTTCCGTTGGTTGGCGGGTTTTCTCGAAGCACTCCACGTTCCTCTCCCCTTTCCATTCTACCGCTGCTCCAGATTCACCTCGCACCACTATCGCCGTTATCTGAGACGTTGACGTTATCTCACATCCACTTGTGGATAGAGGTCGTCGAAAGACTAGGTATAAAAGAGGCAGTGTAGTGGCACATTCTCAACCAAGCTCTCGACTGTGTAGGCTGTGAGGAACAGGAGATAGGTATAGTAACATCCAGACGAGAAAATAATGCGCAGAAGTCTAAAACGCGTCGAGCGAGTTGGGAGAGCCCATTGCCGTTGCAAGAAAGGGCTATGTAATGAGTGAGTGAGTGAAGAGATTTGGGCGGCTTTCAACAGCGAGGTCTTGAGAGCCGATGGCGGTGATTGAGGTGATTATGGAGCGGGGGAAACGGGAAATCTCCGAGAAAACCCACCGACCAGTGGCATGGCCTGGCACGATACATGCTTAAATCCGGGATTGGGGATCGGACCCGGTTCGCCTTGGTGGGTGGCGAGCAGGCTAAAAGCTCAGCCACCGCGGCCCCAAAGGATGAAGTAGTTTTGTTCAGTAGTGACAATAGCAGAGTACGGTTAGGCGAGAGCTGCTGCGTGTGCATATTACCTGTCAAAAACACGTCTTTCACGTCGGCGGTCTTAAACAGCGCGATACCAGAGAGTGATGATATCAGTTTGATATGTCTAGCGCCAGCAGTGTCACGTGGTTTCTCACCCTCCAGTTGCGAGCGTTCCGGAGAGTCCTCCCTTACACTGCCTCCCCTGCGTTACCTCCCTCGAAGCTGCGCCAAGATAATTTTCTCATTTCAACTTTACTATACTACTCTACGTCATCAGAGAATAAGTCGGATGTCGGCATAATGTGTTCCGGATCTTCATTTCAATTGTCAGTTAAAGTTCTGGCTTCGTATAGCGAGGTGATTAAATCTGTTGTATGCTTTTGTGGTGAAAAATAGACTGTTTTCTCAATATATTCAACAATATTTTAAGGAATGTGATACATTTTGAAAGGAAGGCGATTTAACAGAAGCTAGTGTGACTTTTACATTTTGGTAAAATGTTGTTGTGGAATGTTACAATTATTGGATTCAGGCTGGGCTCATGCATAAAAAGAAGCAATTACATCTGTAGGGCTCATTAAGTGTTGGGAAAAGCAATTTCTGTTTCAGAATTTTGAAATGCGCCAGAATGTTTTACCCTAATGGTGGCAAGTGTAATCCAAAATCTTCCATTGTAACCAGACGGGTCTCCCTACAATCCTACACCTAGGATCGCACTCTCCTCAGAAGACTCGGCTAATCGTACAGTATTTCATCTGCAGCTTTTTGTCACTGGCTGGGACACTGTAATACGCGAACTATAAGGGTGACTTACACAGACATACCAAGTCATGGGATAGCCGTATGTACATCAATGCAATAGCCAGTGACGCCACGTAATGTTACGTCGTGGAAGTTCCCAGACCTGTATCAGCTGTGCTCTGATACCGCGTGAGTGCGTGCGTGCTGGTCATGGCATTGCATTGCAGCCCTTCATGCAATTCATGTACCCCACAACTATGGGATATTCCAGCAGATTAATGCACCATGTCATCGGCCCAAGTTGTCCAGAATAATTTCGAGGTGCATTCTGGAGAGTTCCAGCGACTGCTGTGGACACCTCATATAATACGTTATTGACTCCGTCGAGCATTCATCGGACATTGTGAAGAGGTCTATTCGCACCCAAGATCCTGCACCTACAAATAGCAGGAGCTATCCAGATGACGTGGGTCAACATCTTCCCACAGGTGTTTCGTCCACTTGTGAAGTCGATGCTATGACGAGTTGCTGCACTTCTCCGGGCTAAAGGAGAGCAACCACGATACTAGACCCGTATCCCATGACTTTTATTAGCATATTAGTATATAAACGAACGTATACTGCCCCATTTCCCTTGCTTGTGTTTCCATCGCGTGATGTTGTTATTGAACTTTATGCGGTATAGGTAACACTTTGTAGATGGAAATTTTGCAACAGTCTTCTCTAGAGCAATGTACAAACACACATCATGTTTTCGGAAGTGATTTGTTTAAGCCGCGTGGAGGAGTTTCAAATGCGGAAGTGATTTGTTTAAGNACACATCATGTTTTCGGAAGTGATTTGTTTAAGCCGCGTGGAGGAGTTTCAAATGCGGAAGTGATTTGTTTAAGCCACGTGGAGGAGTTTCAAATGCGGAAGTGATTTGTTTAAGCTGCGTGGAGGAGTTTCAAATGCGGAAGTGATTTGTTTAAGTCGCGTGGAGGAGTTTCAAATGCGGATGGGGACTTCACAGTTATTTCAAAAAGCTCTCTTATTTGTCCTTAGAAGGNTCGCGTGGAGGAGTTTCAAATGCGGATGGGGACTTCACAGTTATTTCAAAAAGCTCTCTTATTTGTCCTTAGAAGGAGACTAAGTTAAAATATATACGTTTGTGCACTAAATGCGAAGTGGAATTCATCTTTCCTACAATCGTTAATAAACTAGTCAGATAAAATGGAGAAATAAATCGATCTACATTCAGAATTTTATATAATATTTAGTCCAGTACCGATATTGTCTACCAAATAAACGAATAAAACAACTTAACAGAACTAGTAGAAAATACTTCAATGTATAAACAAATGAAAACACGCAACAAAATCTTTTTGATAGTAGGTTTTCTCCAGTAATTTTATTCCATTATTCTTGATGTGTCAATTTTACTTGCAATTTTCTACTCCATTTAACTTGTGTTAATTATACTACCTGTAATTGTTTGCCATAACCTTGAAATTTGTAAAGTCATTAATAAAACCAGCAATTTAATTACACGCCACCGTAAGGTTAACGGCGATACACCCAATTGCAGGCGTGCCACGACAGCAAACTCCACAAGAAATTAATGGAACTGCTGACCAAATAATTTAACGTACCCTAAAGCGGAGAAAAACGGGAAACACCGAATGTCAAAGACGCGAGTTCGTTGCAGACGGCAACCGTGCGAGGAAATTTACGAAGCACTGACACTCTACGTTCCAGGCGCAGTCGAGGCAAGGTCGTCATGTTGTTTTCCGCTGCGAACATCACAACTACTCCGTCGTTTAAGAACATTCCCATATCCCAATTAATATTGCATTCTAAACCGGGGTTGTGATGAAACGGGACTCGCGCGTGTCATGACTACGACGGCAGTCGGCAGCTTACACAGTCAAAATTTTATGCATATACGTATATTTACGGAAATTTTGACGTAAATGAACAGTAAATATACGGAAACGCAATTCGTAGTGACGAAAACTGCAGTTGAACTCCGTAAGTACAAAATAAGGGAAGTCTTCGTATTTCCTATTGCTTCGTGTTTCGGGGGCGGACAACGCCGAGTTTATACGAAGCTTTCTTCGCCACTGTAACCACAAAATTATCGTTTCTGCGGCAGTTAGGCTGTCTGTGGTACTTAAGCCTGGTATTCAAATATAAATAGAAATAGCAGGTGTCTGCAGTTAGCAACATTTAAAATACGTAATGGATGACTAGAAACAGGAACAGTTGCTTATGTGACTTTTCTCCAAATACCGAAGTTATACGCCAAGTTTTCATAAGTTTGAAAGTCAGTATTAAGCATTACAGACTACCAAGAATTTTCACTTGCGTTCAAATCTCGCTGAAGTATAGTACATTTTAACTTCTTTAATTATCAGTTTTGTACAAAATAGAACACCCGCTGCACGAACTTTTTTTTCCCCCCGTGTTATCTCATTTTATAAATTGGTAGAACAGAAAAACTAACAAGCAATTTAACGGAGAGGTTCCGCGAAACTCGCAGTATGTTCACACTGAGAAAAGGTTTTGTTGAATCAAACAAAAATTAGGTTGGTGCAACTCAAGATTTGTTTGGCTCTACGTACATTAAACAGTTTCGGTTAAGATAAAAAAAATTAAACCGCGACCGAGATTCTAACTTATATAACTTGCACCTGAGCGTTACGCCGTGGTACCTACTGACAACATCGGAATGTATTTAATTGCATACATTTAAAATACTGGATAACGTGCTCAAATAAATATTTCAAGATTAACAGCTTTACTTTTTAGGATGTCTATACCATTATTAAACATCAGTAAATGCATTAACAAAATCCATTACAGGCTGTTGGTAAAATAAGCACTTTTAAAAGCCCTGCTTAAGATCTACTTGTATGCACTACGTGTATTCTTCCACCTTATGCAAAATTCTCTTTGCCATGGGCCTCACCACTTTATTCATGCGTCGGTCAAGTGAAACTGAAATTATTAGAGATGTATAAATTTTACAAATCTGCTCATTTTTACACTTCATGCATTAAACAAAACGAGATGGCGAAGTAAATAATTAAAGTTATCACAGATGTTTATCTAAAACTTTTTATTCGACGTGAAACATGGAACTACTTTCCATACATTGTTACAGTGAGCCTGTTGAAATACATGCAGGCAGGGTGAGTGACATGTTTATAAGGTTGATTTCAAAAGTGCTCACTTTATCGTGAACAGCCTTTAGTATTCTAATTGTCACAAAAAGTACAAACAAACTCTCGAGCTGTATGTTGGATCGAAGCGAACATCCTAATGTTATCGTTACCTCGGAGATGCTATGTCCCATCTCTCGTGCGCCGACTATAACACCACGTTCAAACTCACTTAAATCTTGATAACTTGCCATTGTAGCAGCAGTAACCGATCTAGTTGCCGACCGCATCGCGTTACTCTGATTCTGATTGGTTCCATACCTCTGCTATTTGCATACGCACTCCTATACCAGTTTTTTTTGGCTCTTCAGTGTATATGTACGTACAGTTGATTCAAACAAATATATTGTTGACAGTTTTATTTCTTTTAGCCCAACACAGATGTTTTGTTAAGTCAAGCGTGTATTTAGTTAAATGAACCAAATTAATTTTGTTGGAGCAACTAAATATGTTTCTTGGCCTATACAAACAAATATATTAAAATATTACCACGCAAGTAATAAACACGGTGTATATATTCCGCCGCACTTGGAAGTTAACGTATAAGGCTAAAATAAAACACAAATATTACAAATTAAATATTGTATTTTATAGATAAAAAATAAGTAAAAGTTCAATTTAACTAGAAAATAAGGTACTTTTATGATAAGACAAGTATAAAACACTTGAAATTAGTAAAATAATTAGGAAAAAACCTAACACGTCATATATAGGGCGGTTTTTGAACGGTTTGTTTCAAAAAGTTTGAAGAAACCGCGAATATACTACACCGTGAATAGTCTATAGTAGAACGTTAGCGTAAAATGAAGAGGAAATATTAGTGTTGGGTAGGTGGCAGAGCGGGGCGACTGTCGAGCACCTGTTGGCAGTCGGGCAGCAGCCACGACCTTGGGTTCGCTCTACCTGCTCACTCGGTCTCCGCCTAAATAAAGGAGGGCCGAGGGAAGGAAAAAAAAAAGATGTTGTGGGAAGAATTTATGTTCCTCCACCTTCCATTATATCTTACAGGTATTTTTTCTTTAATTTGCCGTTGCGGCGGTGCTGGGGCAAGAAAAGCCTTTGGGTGGACGATCAGCCGGGTAGGTGAGGGAGGGGGGTCTGTGCGGCTGGAGGGACGTCGACTGCCAGGCTGTGGAACAACAAAGGAGGAGAGATGCTGCCTCTCCCCTACTCGCTGCCAGACTAGGCCCCTGGTGGGTACAGGGCTCGCCAAAACTTACTGCACCCGCCTGTCATGAGACAGTGATTCTTATTCTATTCTGCGCCCGCCTACCAACAGACCTTCGTATGGCCCCGTCCAGGGAGGTGACTCTGTATAGAGCCTACAAGTTCTTATTAATCTTTGACGATCACGTGTGTACCAACATTGAAAATACACACCAACTTGAATTATTTGTAAAGTGAATTGAATTTTGCGTAAAGTAACACCTGTTTATGATTCCAGTCATACTTTATTTATTCGTAATTTGGTAAGCTATTTTCTGTTTATGACGCTTGGTGCGGTAATAAATCCGTTTTGGTGACGCCCTGTTATTTTTAACTGTTTGTCCGTTAAGTAGGTTTCTTGTCTTTGAACACTGTTCCTTCGTAATTATTTCAAAAACCTTGATAAAGTTAGTTGAACGTTTTTTAATGCGTTTGCTGTACAAAAATATACATGTTTATGTATTTAACATGTATACACACTTATATGTACGAAAATAACATGTGTAATAAGATTCTAACCCCAAATTAATTGTGACTATCTTAAACGTCTCCAGGAAATACTATTTCAAACTCGTGACATCTGAAATGTTTGACTTCAATATTCTCACATACATTTCTAAGGTTTATTACTGCTTACAATAAATGTATCTTTTATACATTTTTAACAATTTTGCGTAATCATGTAGCTATGAATGCCGCCCTGCAGGGAACAAATGAATTTCCTCTCAAAATTCAAAAGAAAAATGTATTACAAAAAGAATTAGCGGCGTAATACATTAAAATATTTTGCTGCAATAATTTGTTTTTGCGTATTCAAATGTTTTATAACAGTTCAGTGAATGGCTACCTAATAGATTTTACGCTGCGTGGTTGGCAGTAAATAAGTAACAAGGCGTAACCTGGGAGTACCAACTCTTTCTCCTTACATGCTCCTTGCCCAAGGCAGTAGCTAGCAGCCTGATGCACGTAAGGCANCGACATGGCGCACTCAACATGCGTAACATAGAGAAGTAAAACCCTGTATTTGAGATTGCAACGCCCACAAATAGTATTTGGCATTACTTGGCGTTATTTGAGTAACTTGGCGTAAAGATGGCCATCTCTGTATATTTTACTCCAAGTTTTTAACGCCGGCCAATGAGAATGTGAAACGTCATAAAAACTGATGTAGCCAACTTATGCGTAAAAAAATTCTTGCGCTGGAAAAATAATTTCCTATTCGTTTGCTGTTTCTAATTGGCGAGAAAAGTTTTTATTCTTTCACTTGACGCCGATTGTAGGCAGGCGGTTTGGCGTGTTATGCTTTGTAAGTAATGTTATTTAAGCCTAGTCGATTTTGGAAGGGGGCCTAAGCCGGGTTTATAAACTACGCCACAAACGTAAGAACGCAACGGCGCAACGTTAAAATTATAATGTCGTTTATAAACGCACGGCGCAAGACGTCACCAACATTGTAAAATAAAAATACCAAACAAGTACAAAAATTTATTTCCATAATGCTTTTAATGCACATGTTTCTTTTTTATTTTTTTAAACATATTTGTTTAGTATATATATTTTTTTTGAGCTTTGTGAAGTTACTGGTATAGTTTTTAAATGCCTGAATAGCGAATTTCTGAGAACACTATTATTAATTTTACCTAGCAAGATGGTGATACTAAAATATTTTTATACTTAATTATACTCTTACTATCTGCGATTCAAAGCATACATGTATGCATAAATTCATTGTACAAGCAGATTATATAATAATAATTAAAATTACAGCCTTATGTTGGCCTACAAACGTAAAACTATTTTACAATCCATCACGGCTAATTTAGAAGGCGCAAAACGCAAGTAAAAACGCAAGAAGTTGAAAGTTGACCGACTCTTGCGTTGCTTTCTTGCATCCTGCGTAGTTTATAAACTGTAGCTTTGAAATACGTACGTCCGACTGTTTGCGTCTTTGCGTTTCTTGCGTCTTTGCGTTTCTTACGTAGTTCCTTAACCCGTCCTAAAGCTCCCGCCTACCTAAGGCTTTTTTCTGCGTTTGAGACCGAGAAGCGTGTGCGCGATAAGGGCGACACTGCCACGCACATCGAGCGTGCCATCGCCACTAAGCGCAAGGCTCTGAACTGGCGCTCAATATTCTCGTCGAACTGCGTGTTCGTATAGGACTTCCAGTGGTGAAGCTATTATTTTATTGGTGGAAAGTCTGAAGGAAGGTTCAATGCAGGACCACTAAGTTATTTCGTATGTATATTATGCTTATATTTTAAGATACAGTGCATTTATAAACCCGGTTTTTAGCCGTGTTGCAGTACTCTGAAATTGTGTTTTTGACGTGCGTGACATTCTGAAAGTACTCAACAGCCGCCGTATGAAGCGTGTGTTCTTTATGTGTGGGTCGGCATATTGGAGGCACGTTTAATAGTTTCGTAGTGGAACGTGAATTTCAAACACTCTGCAACGCAGTTCAAGAGCCAGGAAGGCGGGAGACTGTACACTGCATCGTTTTGTCTAAGACATCGCAACTATGGCGTGTGTTCCACATACGTTTGTGTAAGTTGGTGCTACTGATGCTTCGGATCTTTGCTTATTGGCCAGTTAACGAGAAAACTATACATTTCAACCCCCAACATTAAATGTTGTGGTATTGAAATGTAAATTTGACGCAGTGTTAATATGCATTGCAATTTTTATGGTGATTTTCTGTGTTACCTTACTTAACAATTTATTGTGGCTCAAAATTGAAATTTTTGGACAACGGCGAGAACTTTAGATGCCAATATTTTATATGTTAAAATTTATTAAACGAAGCAGTCAACATCTCGGCTATCTGTTGTCAAATTTGTTATTTTTTTGTGTGTGTGGCATTACTGCTATCTATGGGCGAATTTTTGAACTGAGCGTGAATGTTGCGTCCTTCTTATGTGATAGATTTTTTGCACACACATCAAAATGTTTCATAACCGTTTAAAGCCGTTTAATTTATTTGCTCTATTTATTCGCTATCTCAGTTCGCCAACGAAGATATAAACTGACTGCAGTGCAGCATGGCTAAATTAGCGTACATGGCCGAAGTTTGTTGCGTATTACTTCATATATGGAAGTGTTAACGCGTTTGCAAGCGAATCTCGCTAATTACACCAACAGCTTCCTCAGTATAAACGTCGCTGTATACCTCGTGCATGACTCAAGCCATATACGTTTGGACGTCACGTATAAGACGTTGCCGTCATACATGTGTCGCGTCATAAGTGGACCGTTGGTCGCATTTAGTCATCACACATGTCTTACCTATGTCGCGTTTTTATTATAACAGGGCAAAAGCGGATCCATAATTGACCCAATCAGGCGATAAATATCACGGTGGCAGCCTTACTGGTTGGTATAACAGTCACAATGGCAGACCTTGCAGAGGATCTGGTGCCGTGCAATGCAATCGTACGGCCCCGTCACACTGTCTACTTTCACCATTAAATTACTTCAAATAAAGTTCGTCAAATAAAAGTGGGTGGTTCTGACGTCACCTGAGCGTCATTGTCGCTACCATATTATGACCGGGAAAATTGGATGGCTTCAGTTCCCATTAGACATTTTAAAAACTGTACAGGTTTAAAGCGTTTTTTTTTTTTAATGTTTGACTGGCTTAGTTCATTACAATCACGAACGGCAAAAATGGCCGTTTCCGACATCATGAAACTTTAAAATGGCGAACAATTTCTGGAAACGAAATAAGGCTATGAAGATAATGCATACATACATAAGCTATATGAACTTTAATGTTATTCGACAATAATATTAAGAGCTCATATGCATTGACTTTAGTAAATAAGTAAAAATAAATCACATCATTCGTTATATTTCTTTCCGTAGTTGACTGCACTGAAACACAACAGCAGTATCTCACTTTGAGAATAATTTTTATTTAATATCCAAACGAAACCCTCCCTGTAAAAAAAAAAAGACAGTATAACCTATTTTCAAATATTTTTCAAATATTTATTTAATCCTATTTGTTAAAAACGGAAAAAACTTATATTCGTATTTCGCCTTAAAATTATGTTGTCAAATATGTTTGATGGTGAAAATTGGACAGTTTGGCTGGGAACTTATTAAAAGTGTAATAAAACATGTAGTCAGCTCCACAGTTCGAGTGTTGTTCTCTGGGCTCGGCCCACGTTCTTACACCAAGTGCCAAGTCGTTCTCAACTTCACCCTTGTCCTCGTGGCTCAAGGACTGCCCGCCTCAGTTGCGATTCATTGTCTTCAGTACAGGACCTCCAAGAATACAGAAGTTAAATGATCGCACTGTCTTTTTATCTCAGCGTTTTCAAAACAAATAACACTATTGCTGTACTGCACTGTCATGTGAACAGTGTTTTGATCAATTCCCCATTTTTGATAAGAAAATTATTTCAGTTTAATTTTGCATTTCGATAAGAATACTAGTAAAATTTGAGAGCACATCGTTTGTCATATTACGATTAGCAACACAGCATCTTCCTATAGGAGGACAGGTGCAACATGCAATAAAATTGGCAGTGGCTGTTTTGAACATGTATTGCAAAGGGAAATTACACAATAAAATCCAACACGTAACGATCTTTTCATTTACTATCACCCGTGCCTTTCCCATTCCTGACAGTTTCACATAGCTGTATCTCGGACATCATTGCTTGCGAATAGAACATATATTTATGGATGTTTTCCCTTAACAATGTTCCATACTATCACATCTTAACGTATATCCGTTTCCCCCCTGAAACAACCTGCATACGGGTTTTCTTGACGAAACTGTCAAACGTGTATCCAGTATGTTAACCTACGAATAGAAAACATAACTAAACGAAGGCCAAAGGTAACTTTCAAGGTACCACGCATGCCATAAGCATTGCTTTAAGGTCCTTCACAAATGTAAAGGTGGCCGCCTGGGTAGACCGCCGAACGATGTGCAGAGCTCCAGCAGAACAGGTTTTATTAAAAAAAACCGTCCAACGTGTTTGAGTGAGGTCTGCTTACGAACATCATTTATGAAACGGTTTGCGTCTGCATACGTTTTTCAGTTCCTCCATTTCTCTTTAAAGCATGTTTTTGTGATAGTGAAAATGGCTCAAACGGGTGTTTTCACTGTCATTTTTAGGTATGAGCGTTCCGGTAAATAGCATTATAAAAGGAATAGGGACGTGCATAAAGCCTTTATTTTTTATTAATACGTCATAAAATGGCAGAGTCTCGAAAGTTTCGTAGAGGCGCGTT
This sequence comes from Clitarchus hookeri, assembly GCA_002778355.1. Lineage (NCBI taxonomy): Eukaryota > Metazoa > Arthropoda > Insecta > Phasmatodea > Phasmatidae > Clitarchus > Clitarchus hookeri. Next base: position 236,736 of record NQII01002627.1, on the reverse strand, counting down.
ATCGATGGAAAGGCTGTACGCCAGTTCAGTGCTTTGCACGTAGAGGCGACGAGAGAGTTGATGCGCACATCTCAGTCGCCCCTAGCGCTCCCACGCGTTTAGGCCTCAGACGTGCCAAATTCCTTCAACTAGGCGGCCACCTTAACAAACGTTTTTCAAGACTGCTGTTTCTTAAATCATACTAACTGGACAAAAGCGAAACTGTGATTATAACATTTATTCAACTTTTATATAAACTTTCCATCAATTAAATGATAGGGCCATCTCTTAACCAAGTTCCTTAGGTGTACACAGCACGACGAGAACACTGCATGCCAGTTCAGAGCCCTGCACGTAGAGGCGATGGCGCACTTGTAGCGATAAGGGCGACACTTGCCAGTGTCGCTCTTATCGCTCCCGCGCTTCTCTGCTTCAAACGCCGACAATAGCGCCAGGTTGGTAATCGCCTTAAGAAATTACAGTTATTTAGAAAATAGGTAACTAATTTAGTATGGTTTTTTGTAAACAAGCCCGAAATATTATAAGTATTACAGGAAAGGTTTGTAGTTGGAGCACATTAACACAAATGACGTAACTTAAGCTACCTATTTTGGTGTTCTGGTTAACTTAATGCGCAATAACTCGATATTTCCCAGGAGAAAATGCACTTTTCTGTGCGCTGTGTGGCAACATGTTATCACTGTTCATGTCCTATTACTTTATTCCAGTGTCAGCTTAATTACTACATCCTAAGTGCACGAATCGGTGAGACACCGAACAGTTTTCATTTCCATATAACGCGCACACGAAAGTATCCCAGCAAAAGTAATAAAAAGTTCTGTATATGCAAATGTATCCCTCTCCAGTCGTCCCGTATTTATATATTTATCTCGTGTGGTTACTTTAGCATGGCATTAATATTAATGCCGTGCTATATTTGGTAGCGGCACTAGATCTATTGTCACGTAGAATATATTTCATTGATTCTCTTTCTCTTTAATCTTGTCGACACTGGACATTTATCAGCCGTTTCTCGTGCCATGCTTTCCTCGCTCTCCTCCTTTGCCTTATACTTCAAGAGGCTTATTATAACTGCTGCTTTCTTGAATTTTTTATATCGTAGATGTATGCGTGCCTTTTAACACTTCACCGGATGGCGTGCAAAATCTAGATTTACCGTCCTATCGTAACATATTTCTTTTAAGTAAAGTTATGTGTACGTATAAATCATCTTGTAAAATCCATATACTGTTCGGGAATATGATCGATAAAGAACGCGTGTAATACAGTAATATTGCAAAAGAATCAATTTTATTAAGGCAGTGTGATGAAAGAGTAGACTTCACATTCTTAATTGTAGTTTATCTAAGCAAGTAATTTCTTTTTTCAGAGATAGGCATGCGCAGTAATACAGTTGATGCCTAGTATAATGACTTTTTTTAATTGTAAACCTTATTTAAAAAAAAATGATGTTTTAATACACTACATAGTTACAAATATAAACTAAACATTAAAAATACAGTATGCTTGTTATTTTAAATTAGACATATTTACACTTAACTGTTTTTAAACCATTACTGTTTCGGTAGGTATGGCACTAGATGACACAGAAGCTATAATCGTGGAACCTCAATTTGAAGTCACTGGCAAAAGTCTGATATCTGGATGCGACAACCTAATCTTGAGCCCTCGACTTAAGCCACCGAACTTGAAGTAATATTATAATTTCTTCAACATGAATAATTAGTAATAACTTATGTTATAGTTAAACACAATTTATATGGCGTTTCATATGAAACAGTCATTCAAAAATTTATAGCATTTGTTCAATCAATCATGCTGAAGACAGTTACGAAGTAAGTTAAGTTTTTGGTTAAGAGTCATCAGCTTGGTGGCGGCCCATATTGATGCTTTGTTGACGTGGAAATAGTAACAGCTCATACCAGACTTTCTGCTCTGAGCTGCGGATCTACACTTAGCGATTGACAAACTGTCATCTGTAACCAACACCGAGTTACCTGACTAGAGTTTGGGAGCTTCCCCCTCATTATGACTGCGGTTTGTCAGCTGGAAATATGCTGACTGCAACAGCGATTACGCAAATATTGCAGCGGTTACACATGTTGCCATCTGAAAAGTATGTTTTTAATGCAATGCCTTAAAGTCAGCATCGGTTATAGCTGTCGGCGCACTGCTGAAAGGTAGTGGCCAAGTGTTAGGCTACGGTTACACTGGATCCGACTTTGACCGATTTTTCACTCTGCCGAATACGACCGATTTCGGTGGAAAAAAACAAAAGTACGTGATTGTCTGGGAGTGGTTGCACTAGGATCAACCCACTCGGCCGAATACGACCGATGCCTTTCAAAGTTGCACCATAACTTCTTGTGATCCTGGTGATATCAGATGCGCGTCGGCGTGATATCGCATGTACTTAGTGTGAAGTATATCGCATGTACTCTGTGTGAAGTGATGATATAGACGGATGTCGTGGACGTGGAAACGAGCAACTTCTGTTTCTTCCCGACGTTTGTAAACCCAGAAAAAATGAAAAGTTATATTCACCCGTCGTCTGAGGAGCATACATCCGAGGATATTGCTTTCAGTGAACCAATAGAACAAGATGAAGTCACGGAGAGAGCTTCGTACGAGTCTAGTAGTTTTACTGAATACCCACAAGAAGCTGCTGCAGTAATACATAGAAATACAGTAATGCTATGTTTAATAACAATTTCCATTTGGCGAAAATTAACTGTTACAATGTTGGACTTATGGGCATAAAATAAAAACTCTTGGTGAGAGGATTCTGAAAAGTATAAAATATTAATGTGTCATAATTAAGATGAGTAAAATAAGTATAAAATGAATCAACAATAATAACAAGTTATTTAATAAAATAAAAAAATTTCTACCAAGGTACATATGTACTTTAATTTATAGGTAGTAGGTTGAACTAAAATGCTAGAAATAATTTTGGTATTTTCAATCTGTATGATAAAAATTGATGGTTTAAACATTAATTCGAAATAATTATAAATAGTAAGCAATATTTAATAAAGCTGCTTGCGTATTTACAGAATTGTTTTAAGTGCATCTCTACTGAACGCATCGCTTTGTCAAAAAGTTGTGAAGATAAAGTATGTTTATGAGATATCCTTTCAGTGTGATAAACTGAACACAGTGGAATAGTTATGCTACTTCATTCATTCTTTTGTGATCATAAATAAGCAATTCGTGTATTGTAAATATTTCGCTGTAAATTAACGTACAAGGGTATGCTAATTAACTAAAGCAACATGGCGATTGTTTTAATACACACTCTGTGTGTAGACTGGCTTTTGGAAAACAATGATAACGAGCGATTCGGACATGACGACATATTCGTCATGCATATTCAGTAATTTCGCTTTCCTGATCACGACTTGCTGTCTGCCGCAACACTGCGCAAAGGTCGGCTGACTCAACAGGTTGTGCCAACTATCCATCACGATATACCGTAGCTGTACTCGGCTGGCCGACAAACTGACTCATTTACCACACCTTTGCTATATACATTAACCTTGCAAGTCTCCAACTAATTCAGAGACAAGAGTCTAATACTTCGCTACTGTGTGTTGAGCATGTATTTTAAGGAGCGAGTGTTGGTGTTTCTTCCCCTCTAGTCGTATACAATTTTCTTCTGTGTTTGGCTATTTCACTCATTTTATTTGTATGCAAATGTGCTTCAAAACAATAAAATGATTTGGTCTTAGGTGTCTTTGTCTTTCCCCACGAAAAAATTATAAATTCAAATCAACAATGTTTTATGCATTCATAAAGATGTTAGTCTATCTTGTAAATCATGGTCCAAGTCTTTAAACTTGACGGCGAAAAACTTTAAACGTAACTGAGCATCTAACGGCACAAGAAAGTCTTTGTCCTTAACAGATATGGGTTTACTTTCCTACATAAATAATTTTATAATTGTTTACGATTTAACAAATACGGCAGTCAGTTCCCAACAATCGTGCGAGTCTAATCACCACTCACGTCCATCATGATGCAATCAAAATTGCACCATACCTCAAGAAATTTGTGACAACATGAAGTTTTAAAGTAATAAATGAAACTGCCGGAATCTGTGCATGTGTCGTTTTTACCACAATCTAGTTACTTTGTTTGTACGATACAGCTTAAAAATACAGTTTTAGTTTCAAGAGCTACGGTAATTATCAGGCATGGGAAAACAGAAAAATAAACAGACAAAGTAACCGCAGTTGAGAGTATCCTACTTTCAATGTACTCGCTCTGTGTTACAAAGCTTTCGTAGCTTTCGTGTGTTTTAATTTGCACCCCAATTTGTACGACTGAATGGTGTATAGGTTCCGTTATTTTAAACTTCGCCCCATTGTTGAACACGTTATAAGGTTTAATCAACAAAAAACTTAAGACAGTAATAAGTAAAAATTTGGCGAAAGCACTGGCTCTAACCCAGTCCAGAACAATTGAAAACTACAGTTAATCCATTCACCGAAAAGCATACATTTAGGTAAATAAGCACACTGAAAATTATTTAATTAAAATTTTGCACTGAAACATGGGAAGAAAAAAACCACAGAAACATAAAAATACAAATAAATAAACAACTGTTTTCTTGCAGTTGAATACAGCACACACTAAGAAGCGTTTCAATTAGTCGAACTTCAGTATCATCGCCATTGCGTTAGTTGAATTTTGGAAGCCTACTGCTTACACTTATTGTTTACTGCTTATTGTGTAAACCCAATTTAGGCGGTTGCTCCCGAACAGCGAGCGAGGGAGAGCTGGCTGTGTTCGGGGAATGCCGCGCCCCAGTTGTGTTGTGTGGCTGCGGCAGAGAGTCTCTCGCCACACAAAGACTTGCGAGATGCCGCCAAGATTTCTGGGGATACTTTCCCTTGCTCGGCTCCTCCTCGGATCCAAGGACACCTCCGCGCTGAGAGATCCGGTACCTGGGCTCCTCGCACGCAGCCACAGTCCGCCCACCTCTACCTGTTTCCCGCCTTTGTGGCTTAAGGTGGCCGCCTGGTTGAAGAAATTTTGCACATCTGACGCCTAAAAGCGTGGGAGCGCTAGGGGCGACCGAGACTTGAGCATCAACTCTCTCATCGCCTCTACGCGCAAAGCACTGAACTGGCATGCAGTCTTGCCTTCGATAACGCGCCTCTATCAGACTTTCAGCAAAAACCCTACCATTTTATGACGTAAAGAATAAAAATAAAGGTTCTATGCACGTCCCTATTCCTTTTTTAATGTTTTGTACCTAAACGCTCATACCTAAAAATTACTATGAAAACACCCGTTTGAGTTATTTTCACTATCACAACAACATGCTCTGCAGAGAAAAACTGAAAAACGTATACATACACGTAACGTTTCTTAAATGCTATTCGTAAGCAGACCTCACTCAGACACATTGGACGATTTTTTAATAAAAGGTTTTCTACTGGAGCTCTGCACATCATTCGGTGGCATACCCAGGCGGCCACCTTAAGCCCCTGTCGCACAATCAAATTTTCTTCAAATTACTTTCACTTTTTATTAAATTCGATTAATTGAATACTATATGGCGTCATACAAACGTCATAATCGCAGTCATTTTCTCATTCAATTTGTTGAATGTCTCGTTTTCCTCCAAGATTTTCGCTACAGAACATGCTCTATATTTTCTTGAATTCGAAATTTCCCTCGACGAACACAGCTTTTCTTACAATATTAGTGATAGTAATCTCATAATAATATAGTCGTGTGCACGCTTTTAAAGTTGTTACAAAATAAGTACATACATAAAAAAAAATATGTACAAAAATATGAAGAAAATTTGTTGCTGTTTAACCAATTATTTTCGTGTCGTGCATGAGTCGTAGCTACTTCAAAAAAATTACTTTCTGTATTTTTTAAACTGGTTTCATTGAAACGTTTGTGATAAATATTCATATGGAAACCTGAACTCTTAAGGGAATGCCATTCATTGAAAGGCAATTGAAGTAATATTTTAGTTCAAGTAATTTAATTCAACAAATATTTGACCGTGTGAAATTGCCTGGAGAAGCGTGAGAGCCATGAGGGTGACACTGCCACACGCATCAAGTGGGCCATCGGCGTTACGCTCAAGGCTCTGAGCTGACGTGCAGTGTTATCTTCGTGTTGTTTGTGCATATGGCACTTTAAAAGGTTACACTAGTAGAATTATTTGGAGAAGTCTGGCGCAGGGGCACGGAGCACAGGCGCTGGCCAGCCGCCATGCGGTGACGTCACCCGACCACCATGTTGGATGTGCGTTACCTTGACCTTGACCCAGTGTCTATGACCTTAAATGACCTTAAAACAAAATAATTTTGATAATTTATAAAATCTCAAAAAAAATATCAAAAAAATAATGAAAAAAATATTTTAAGATGTGCATGTAAGAGGTCTGGGGGTTCTATGACAGGTGGATCGACTAAGCTCCTGACACAACCGGCCCTCGCCAGGTCGACCAGTGCCCATCTCATCAACCACGTTAGGTGTCGATGATCTTGACCTTCAACCTTGATCTTGCATGACCTTGAAGCCAAAAAGTTCTAACAAATCCCAAAACATAGGAAAAAATAATTTCTTTTGAAAACTTATTAAAATTATTATTATTAAAATTTTTGCTTAAAAACATACATTTTCAGAGGTACCTCCACCACCACCCTTACCAATTTTTTTATTGGTTATTTAATTTGTCAATTACTTGCATTCGCTAATTAGATGGCAGTCATCCACCCCCTCACCTATACTCATTCTATTGTATGCAGCCATTTTGGATTTCATTTGTTTACTTTTACATTACCTAGGTGGCACTAGTGTATTAATAATCGATATCGCCACCAGGCAAGTTGTTGATTTAGCCACCAGGTGGCACTGTCGGCGTCCTCCATGTTGGATTCTATTTTCAACACATAGGTGGCGGTAATGTCTCGATTTCGCTTCTAGCCAATTTGTCAGCATCTACCCACTCTCTCGGTTCAGCCGCCAGGCGAGCTGTCGACACTAATATTTTTTTATAGTCATAGGATAATCAGTAATTTTCACCCTATAAAGAAAATAATTTTTCCAATTAGCAGTATACCCACATGCATGATGAAGGACTTTAACTACCTACATAATTTATTAAATATATTTTTATTTAAAAAATTTAAATTGCTCAATTTTAAAAGTATTTTTTTTTGCTTGGTAGTCTTACATATAGTACACTGGTTCTTTATCCTATACTTTTATTAAATTTATTTGATTTCTGTGACTTTTAAATTTTGATTATATTCTGGCAAATTAGGTAAACATAAAATAAACAATTTTATTCGCAGGCATTTTTTTAATTAAATTAATATAATGCAATCGTTTATGCCCTCGAAACAATATTACAATATTCTTCTATATAAATGCATCTTAATATATGCGACTTTTTTTTAGGTTGCAGTCTTTTATGCAACTCGCTATTCACACTTGTGTCGTCCTTGTGCGAAAATATCGTGACATTTATTACACCGACACACTGCGCAGGGCAGATTATGTAGGTAACAACACTTTTGAGGAAATGTATCTAAGTCAGAAGAGACCTGCTTGCAGCAAACCTGGTAGCGAGTTACTGATGAGAAATGCACTTCACCTTTACATGTCTTTGCATGTCTAAGTAAATGTTCGGTACGACTGAACTGCTTACCGGTACAATGAAAGCTTTCATGTCGTCATACATTGTGGCCGAAAGTAAATGATTTATCACAAAAGTGACACTGATGACGATGTAATGGTACAGACAAAGACTCGGATGGACCTGTTGGAGATGTAGGTGCTGGAGCTAAAGAAGCAGGTAATGCCAGCAATGGAGTTCTAGGTACCTCAGTCGAAAAGTTCGATGGCTCTATTGAAGGTTTCGTGGGCATCACAGCTGAAGAAGTCGATTGTCTGTACCATCTGTAGATGATCGTGCTACACTGGTGGCAGTAGATGCTGGTAGTGATGTAGCTGTCACAGCTGAAAAAGTCGATGGCACAATACCATTCTGAAACGATGCTACTGCAATGGTGAAAGTAAATGCTGCTAGTGATTTAGACATCACAGCTGAAGAAGTTGATATAGCTGGGAAAACAGGAGTCATCTCAATCGAAGAAGAAATATATGGCGAGAAACCATTGGCTGGCAATATCCACTCCACTTTAACGTAACTGGCCATGGCTTACCTGGCGTAGAAGCTAGCCGAGATTATCCACCTTTCAAATTAGCTGTTGTTAAACTAAGCCTCTCAGCTGATCCCCAATTGCTTATAATATACGCATATGCCAGCCCTATAACATCATATTGACTTTGAACCAATCGTATTACACCATTAATACATTGTTCGGACATCGACCAGCCAATCAGCGAGTTGCCACGTGATTGCAGCTGGCCAATCGCATGCAGGCATTGAGACTTCACATGCAGGCAGGTAGGCAGGCCTTAGGTGCTTATCATTATTATATATACGAACCACAAAAACAGAGCAGTCCATCAGACCCTTTGGAAGCTGCCCCAGTCAAAGACATTTCCATCCTGGCCAATGTTTTCGAGAACTTTAGGGATCTCTGCATTTCCACATACAAGCTCGACTGTGCTCGCTACGTCAGCGCCCCAGGGTTCGCACAATTGAACGTTTCGTATACCATCTGGGCATGCATGTAATCTTTGGCAGTGATGTCAGTCGGTTGTGAAATGCTTTATTCGGGGGCAGCTGCGGCTACTTCAACTTCTCCCAGATGTCGACGTGATCATATGGAAACATGCCTTCGCGTGTGACGAGTGACAGTTTGTGAGGCCCAAAGAACTTCTTCGTGTTGTTAAATTTTGAAGGCGGCAGGTACTCTGCCAGAGATGCTAGACTGCAGGCCATGAACCTGAATGCATCTACAAACTGCACCGATAATCTTCCTACCAGTTGCTTCGAATATGTGATCATTTTCTCGCTCGTGTGCAGAATAATTATGTCTTTCATATCGTATCCCAGCTGCCCGATGAAAAAATTCTCGTCGTAGCACAGTTTATAGAAAAATAAAACCAGTTTCTTCGGTCTTCGACATAGCAGATTGCAGCTGTTGCATGCAGGCCCGATGTAATGCCCTGTGAAGTGGTCGTGGTCTCACATGTTATAATTTTCTACTTTGAACGTCGATTCGCAGTAGCGGCATCTCGTTTCCTGTGAGTAGCTTGCCTTTGCAGTTGGTGTAAGCGGCAGCCTTTGCTATGAAGTGGCGTAAATATCTGACTGCAATGCCAATATCCACTATTACTTTTATGAAGTGCTTCTCCGCATCCAACCCCCATACAGTACCGGTTGTTTAGGAAGTAACGAAGTGACCGATTCAGGAATTACATTATTATCGACTTGCAACTATATACAATAGCTGTACGCCTCGTGCTTGTGGTAGGTGCACTCTGCACATGTATGAGTGGGCGGGTTCGAGTTCACAGGTGTGCACTGGCTTGAGCAAGGTCTCGAGATCTGCATAGACGACGATCGGTAATTCATTCATGTGATGGTAGTTCTTGAATTTCAGTGCTGGAGGTTTTCCATCCTTCCCCAACTAATTCTGGTAGTTCGATGTAAGACGAGGCATGCAGATGTTCCAGCTTGTTGATTCGGAGCTGTAGGTGGTTAACTTTTGACAACATCCACCTCGATCAACGCTCTTTATATGTTTCCTCTTCGCATATTTTTCCTATGCAGGATTTTACGAACTTCTTGATTTCACGAATCTCGTACACAGGTACATGCACAGTCTTAAATGCTCTTTTGTCCTCACCTTCGTTTGAAGTATTTGGTTTTGCAAAATTACACTCGAGCCACATCATTTAATTGAGCCCTTCTATAGTACTTCTTCGGTGAGTTGTCTTTCAATATTTTTCTTCATGCAAGCCAAAAATGTACAAATATCTTTTGACGAACCATTTTTGTTTGGTGTGACATATGTCTTTAAATTGCGTCGGAAAGCAATTTCAGCTTCCACGAAACCATTAGCGTTCCCAGACCCTGCCATGATTCTTGGGCATAGCTGATGCTCACATGATGATGAAGTATGTTTTCTAGATATTGGTTTAGATGACGATGGAGACTGTACACGACGCATTTTGGTAGACGAAGGACCTGTAAACTTACAGGTTTTCACGTGTCTTTGCAGATTATCGCATCTAGTAAATGTCATGTCGCAAATTTCCACACTTATATGCCATTCGATCTGCATTATTCGCGCAGCCATACTTCTCGTGCTTTTGAGCATTGTGGTTAAACACGAAGGTTTTATTGCAGAAGCGACATAGGTGTCGATGTATCACATTTGCAGATCGAGTTGATGGCGGAGCGAATGAGATCGCGGACGAAATAGGCAGTCCAGCTGGAGACTGCGATCGTACAGCCGAAGACGAAGTCGGGTAGCTGGTCGCAGGCACACCATTTAATTTACGCTTCACCTTGATCTCTACTGAAAAAAAAAAAAAAACGAAATTAATATGTAAAATGGTTTTGGGAGATACGAAATAAATTAACTTCACACACATGGCATATAAAGCTAAATATATGGTCCATTATAAAAAAAATTAAATATGTGTTGCAGTAAGTTTGATTTAAAGCTACGAACACTCCATGTTATATATTATGGAATATATGCTGTAATGTTTCGCTGGCTCGGGCAGGTTTTTGCAATACTAGCAGATTTTTACTTTGGTGTGAAAATATGTACATGTAATTACGAGCACGACCAATTATAACATGCATTCTGTTGTTGATAAGCCGAATGCAATATAACTTACCAAAATGATAGCCAAGAATGTTAGGAAAGAGACGACGATCTACCTGTCGCATCAGACGAAGAACTGAGACAATGCGCGAATCTGCTCGCCTTATATGCCTGCTCAACCCGATTGTCACATGACCAACAGCCAATCACGAGCGAGCATGTATCGTAAAGTAACTTACCATCCTGATCGCTAAGGTGGCAGGAAAGGGAAAACGATCATGCATCAGATGAACTGTGAAGCTCGACGATTCTGATCGGCTTACATATCCGTAGAGCCTGAGATTTCATAAGCGAGCAATGTGGCATCTTCAATAAATATTTTCTTCCATCGGCGCACTCAAGCTAGAAATGATAAAAACTGTAGCAGATGGAAAAATATTATAACTTAAAGGTGTGTGCGCGCATGCATGCATATTCGCATGGCCGTGTTATGCTGGACAGACTACACATTGCCGAGGAGCTGGTCCTCGATGCTCTGCTGAATGCCTACTGCCCACTGCAGCTTGTGCTCTGAGAGGGATAGATAAGAGAGAGAGAGAGAGAGAGAGAGAGAGAGAGAGAGAGTTGTAATAATATTTTTTGAAAAAGACACCAGTTACAATGCCTTTTTACACTTGGTTTCACAATAGTGTCCTTAAATTTTTTTTTTGTTCATTTCATAAAACACGACAAACTCTGCTTGTTCCTAAATAAACACGTGGAAAGCAAGCATAAGAGTATGGGGTAAGAGAAATAAACTTTATCATTCGTGCATTTCCTCAGTGTGCATTTACACTGAAGTGCCAACCCCCAAAACATTTGCATATTGCACTTTATCTCCCGCTCTGGATAAAAAAATTAAATATTCGGCAGTATTACATTTATGGGCAATAGTTGCTAGTGACATTTCGGTGTAAATTCATGTCAATTATTCTTAAGGTGCTAATAAATACTAATTTGAAAAAAAAGTTTTCAATTGAGACTGTTATGTCTTTTTTTAAATTGGTTTGTTCTGTCCTTTTAAATTTATTAATGTTGAACATCTAGATCTTGACAGGAGGGTGACATCGGGAAAAATACTATGCTTACAACGTTACTCGAGGCAGGGAGGTGGTCATTACTCAGTGTTAAGTTATTCAGGCCATAATTCTCGAGTTATCACCATGAATTTAAAAAGTCAACCCGATGAATAAAAATTTTTAAAGTAAAATATATAGATTTGATGTTAAACTGGTGTGAATGGAGAAGCATAAATAAAGATAGAAGGGAATATATATATATTTATATCTGCATGGTTTAGCAAAAGTCGATAAACATACACATTTTTAAAAACACTTAATTTTTAATTTGTTAAAAAAAATTACCGACCAATTTCATTAAGTTTTTAATATTGATTTAATAAATCCGATAATTATATGCAGCAAAAATCTACACCATGTACATTTTATGCATAGGTGCCCTGCCAGAAGAAAAAAATATTTTATAATTAGATAATAAATACAGATGTTTGACTTCGCATACCATCAGCCTATAAAAGTAATATGGCTACTAGAAACATACATATATGCTTGAAAGGTTATGGGACGTGACCACTGAGCTCCTTCGGGTAGGTCAGCAATCCTGAGTCGAGCCGAAGACAGCCCTCCCCCCTCTCCAGATTCTCAAGCCTCATAAGCCGCATACTCCCATTTAAACTCCATTGTCCCCGTAGCCCCGTATATACACTACTTAATGATTATTTTACAATTATGCTTCACAGATTGTAATAATTACTGTGCAAAAGTACAAAACTCATCATTCGCCTACAGCAGAACACATGTTGCCAAAATGGTGTAGTTGTGATTTCAAAATAAGTGACCTTAAGCAATTAAAATGTACTATAAATAAGTAATTCAACACGGTATGTAAGGCCACCTTAGTTCCCACTTACCCAGCGTTTCATCTGCATTGGGTCATGTTTTAAATACCGAGTTTTTTATAGAACTTTCACATTTGTCCTCACCATGTTTACCTATGCAAAGAAAACATAATCCAGACGACGACTAAATGGTACTTTCAAGATAGCACGCATACTATAAATATTACTTTTGAGCCGTCCAACGCCGTTAAAAATGGCCTTTTCAGACTGCCTTATCTTGAAACATACCGCACCCATAGACGAGCGAAACTAAGATAGAAGCCTGTATTAAACTTAGTTACAGACTTCCCCCTCCATTGATGAAATGACATGGGTGCCACTTAAAGCAGCAAAGGTAGTCGCAACACGAGAACACTGCACGCGGCTGATGCCGGAGACACAGAGCCAAGCGGGAAGGTGCCGGCCTGNACATCGAGCTGGTGCTTGAACAGCATTGCAGTGTGCTTGAAATGCACGTTTTTCAACGAAACTATTAAACGTGCGTCCAATGTGATGATCTGCGAAAATAGCACGCACTTCATACAAGAGCTGTTGAGTGCTTTCAAGACGTCACGTACATAATAAACACCATTTCAGAGCACTCTAAAATAGGTAAAAACGGCTTATTCAAAGTGCTGCATCCCAAAATATACGTGTCAGATCCATTCGAGACTACTCAAGGGCCCTGCTTTGAACCTTCCTACAGACTTCCCACCAATAAAATAATAGGGTCACTGCTGAAAGTTCCATAGGTACACACAGTGCGACGAGAACACTGCACACCAGTTCAGAGCCTTGCGCCTAGCGGCGATGGGGTACGGGTTGTAAGTACTTGGAGCTGTGTTGACCATCCGAGAAACAGAAGCAAGGTAGCGATAAGGGAGCAATGCGAAAAGGCAGTTTTCACCTATGTTGGAGAGCTCGGAAATAGTGTTTGTATTTTGCATGGTGTCTTGAAAATAGTCTTCGTACCTCGTCTCAAGTGTATTTTCTTTTGGTAAATCAGTACATACAACGCACGTAAAGTAGTTTCGTAAAATAAAATATGTATTTGAAACACTCGACGTTGTTGAAGCTGCAGTTACGTCGTCCTCTTAAATGCAAATATTGTTGTTCTCTCGCTGTCGGTGTTCGGCCTTCAACAATGTTCCAGTGGTATTCATGGCTTGCTGCGCTTGGGCGGTGCTCTCCTACTCTCTGTGGGTCACGGCCTGCTTCAATGTCGCGCCCCTGGCTGCATGGCGCTGCTACTCTGCGCGCTACTGCCATTCCTTCTTCGTCCTCCGAGTGTCCTTACACCATGCATCACCCAGCACACACTCTCTGATTGTCGAACAGCATAAACATCCTACCGTCACAAAAATTATTGCTCTGACGGTTTTACTGGAAACAGATATAGTCTTGCGGGGTAACTTTGCACCACATTGGGCAACTTTGAACCACCTGCCTAATATGATTGCAAATGAAAGCCCGAAGATCCTGTGCACATGATTGTGCTATTCGTAAATGAAACGTTTAACTAGGGAGTTATAGACTTTTGGTTGGGGGGCTGTAGTGTATCCCAACGTCATTGCGAGGGCTCTAGTTACGTGTTAAAATTAAAATTCTTGTGAGTGGCGGTAGTAATTTTGTTTTAGGAGTTTCCAATTGACCAGGAAATGGGCATTTATCCTGCTCAAAGTCCAGCACAAGCTTCGTTGGGGCTTGGGTATCTAAGTCGTTCTAAATACTCTTATTGAAATATACACTTATCTAGAAGCTTACACAAAACACTTGTTCCCATAGTAAGTACACCCTGAGTGTGATAACCAGGGAGGTGTAGCAGGTAGCTTAGTAAGTTCCAGGGCCGAGCTGTACTGTCCACACCCTGGTAATGTCCCACATAAATTGACAAATCGAATTCAGCGAACGACTTCCATATGTTCGGTAGAGAACTGGAAAATCGTGTAATTCGATATTGTGTAATTCTGTATTATCTGAAAATTAATTGCTAAATCCTTACAGTTATTTTAGTTGAATGCGGTTACTTAAATTCTCTTTAGTTAATAATTATATTCATTTTCTATCCATTGCGTGGGAAAGCACAACTGTTCGTGTGCCTTCTTTTATATTTATATTAAACCAAAACCTAGATTTTAAGGATCTGGAAACAAACCGCAATTTACATATGTGCTACTTGAGACGTAGGTATCATTGTCTTGTAATTTATATAGTACAGCAGTGCATATAAATATTACACAACGATGGGATTTTTGTGTGTTGACTGCAGCAGCAGTGCAGAGGTAGGTACCGCAGTGTGACATTTCTATCAAGCCAATTACTAAGTAAATGGCGAAGACAGCTGACAATTTAATTGGCCTTCACTCCTATTCGTCGTTGAACCACCCTAACAGTTACTATGCCACACAGGTGAGCGTTTTGTTTTTAATATTAATCTCAATGACAGAAAAACAGGATTTTCCTCACAGCATCGCTGATCTTGTCGCAAACTATCTTTTACATTTTCAGTTGGTATCCAATAAGTCTTTCTGCTACCACACTCACTGTAGCACTCTTGTATTAATTGTAGTACTCTTGTATTCACAGTTTTATTTCTCCCATTTATTCTCATTGAGGCCCCTGTTCTTTGTGATCATTCTTTATATAGCGCCTTCTTTAGAGGAGCTGAATGACGGACGCTATTCGCTTTCAGATGCAGACACATAAAACTCATTTCCTTCAGTGACTGGCATTCATTTCGAACTCTTTGAAGCGATTGCTGCCATATTTTGTTGTGAATACGGGGTGTTTGGTGTAGGATTAATATAAATCCTAGAACAATGTGTTTATCTTTACGTTGGCCAGTTCAGTTTATGCCTTAACCGTAGACAAATTACGGAGCGATTTATGTTCCTAAAGCAAAATGAGGAATTCGGCCATATTAGGAGCTACCGAGGCTTTGGACCAAGACTTTCAATTCACTCATAATTCTAATATTGGTGAGCTATTCAACGTTTGCATGTCACGATAAGAAAGTTATGGGACGGCATATATTTTCAGGGGTTTATTTCAAACGCGTTGAACTAAGTCACCTCTAGCAGGTCTAGTATTTTGTATAGCAAAATAAGTCTTAAACTAAACGTGGGCCGGTTTAGGCATATTTACCAGAATCGTCTCTAACTGCCAGACGCACGGACAGTGAGAAACAGAGAACGACAAACAAGTTTGCGGCTCAAGGTACGGAAGGAAATCTCGGTTGTGTGGGAGTGAATATTTTGAGTGCGATGTTCACAATGAAACCAGCTCGCGCGATTTCTCACAACCTGCAGTGTACTTGTTATGGCACATTAGTTCCACCTCAGAAATGGCGAATTCCGAAGAGACGGTAGACTCCTCTTTAAATATGTCTTGTAACCTAATATTAAATAATATTTAACATCAGCCATGTAGCATGAATTAAAGATTTGTTTTTTGTGCTGAAGAAATTAATCCCATAAATATCATGTTAAGAATTCATGAGTATATTTTTTATTTCTGTACTTACACGAAAATTTGTTATTTTTTATATTAATAAATAAGTTAAATAATACTGCATCGAAACAGCTAAGCTATGACTTGTGGATGAGTAGAGCTAAACTGCAAGAAAGAAGGTGTATTAAGAAAATACATTCTTATCATACCACGCACGTGTTCCTGCATTCAGTATATATATTTCCACCTCTAACTCCTCCTTTTTCAATTTATAGATTACGCTTTGTCAATACAATTAGCCTGAATTCCTATTTATGTATTCCTAATAATTTATTTATATACTTAAACAAGTGTTCTTACTGTCTTTGAAAGTGCTTGAATTTGTTTAATTATTTAGTTTCAAGGCCTTGAAAAGTTCCTGAATTTTCAGATTATAATAGAAAACATAATATGTAAATCTCAATAGGATAAGGAGTGAAAAAATATTTTTTGTCGGTGAAGTTTTTTGACATTAGCAACTCTACTGTGGGATGCTGCAATTTCGAAATATAAGAGGCAATTAGTGATATTTACAAGATAGTTGTTAATTGGGAGCCTTGAAACTTTACATTTGAGTGCTTCAGAAAACCCTTGAACAGTCCTTGTATCTATTTATTTCTAAAATGTGTGTAAGAACCACACCTGCTCCCAGCAAGGGTTCTGGATACAAGCGCGCTCCGGGGAGTTCCGGGTTGGATCGGACCAATCATTAGGAAAAAGTTGAAAACACTGTAATGCTCTTCTGTAGCGTATAACTCCCAATCACAAGATAAACTGATCGTGGATCGCGGTATTGTTCGTTATATCTGTCGTATCAATTGAAGTTACTATGGGAATATTTGCTCCGGCGTCTTTGAAGAGAACTTTGCAGATATATTTAGTTGGCCTTCGACACACCGCGGATTACCCCTTTCAGACCCACTGTAATTTGCTGTTCTAGGTGTTGCAAACAAGATGTTTTATGATGCGTGATGTACTTAAGTAAACACAACCATTTTTTCGTTGCCTCAGCCAGTGTGCTGTACGCTTTGTATTAGGCTACCGTAATATAACTAATCATATCTTAGACCAGTAGCAAGGTTTATGAATCAATTACTTACGGTTAAGAGCATTGGCCATTAAGCGATGGTGTAGTGGCCAGACTACTCGCCTCCGCCCAAGGCGAACCGTGTTCGATTCCCAGCGGGGCCGCTCCCGGATTTTTGCATGTGGGAATCGTGCCAGATGATGCCGCTGGGCGGCGAATTTTCTCGGGGATCTCCCGTTCCCCATGTCCTTGTATTCCAGCGCTGCTCCACACTCACCTCACTTTGTCCTCATCGGCTCTCCAGACCTCGTTGTTAAGAGCCACCTAGATCTCTCCGCTTCACTCCATTAAGCTTCGCAATGTACGTTGTAAACAAAAAATTATCTTTAATGTTCATTATGTACACAATTATGTTCACTGGGTCGGAATGTGTTAAACTGTTTTGGCTCCTGGGTAGTTCGACTGGGATTTCGCAATGCCAAAAATCCAATCTCTTGGCACGTCCAGAACCACGGTTTCTAAACCAGAAACCAAAAGTTGATAATGAGCCGGACTTGCTGGAAATGCAGGACTGCTCTCGAGGACCACTCTACGTGCAGAGCCGGGGTTGTGAGACGTAGCTGGGCCCTACGTGCCGGACGATGTCAGAGAGCGTGTGTGACTTGAGACGTTGTGTAGATTCCCTGGACTCTCGCAGCTCCGGGGCACAGACATATCGCCGGGAACACACTTCGTGCGTGTCAATAATCGTCGCTCTCTTCAAACCAGTTCCTGTGTCGCCCGAGAGGCGTCCCTGGGCCTACGTCGCTGCCCAACACTCCCGGGAACATTCTCTCAAGGCTGTTCACGGTAAAGTGAGCACTTTTGAAATCAACCTTTGAAAAATGTCACTGCCGCTACCTGTGCATATTGTAACGGGTACATTGATCGGCATGCGCACAGTTAAGTTGGCAACGATGGAGGGAAAGTAGTTCCACGTCTTAGCTTCGAATTAAAAGTGTTAGGTTAACATTTGTGAATACTAAACTGATTTATTTTGCTTTCTGTTTTTTTAATGCGTACAAGTGTAAGACGTAGCAATTTTGTAAAATGTTGACTTTTCTAATAATTTCATAGTTTCGCATGACCGACGCATGAATAAAGAGATCAGGCCCTTCACAGTGTTTGTTGTCCACATAGTACAAAAATATACAATGTACGTACAAACAAATCCTAGGTAGGACTTTCAAAAGTGCTCAGTTTACCGCGAACAGCCTAAAGTAAACTTTGTGCTGTTTTGTTTTTGCGGCACTTGCCTTCTTAATCTTTAAATTAGCTTTCCTAGCAAACTTTTGTGGCGAAGTCCCGTCGTTGTTCGTTGTATTTTATGCTGTTTCTGTTCCATTGTTATTAATAATAATTTTATTAAATTGTTTAACTATTGTTGGATAAAATTTTTAATTTGACGATTTGTAATTTTTTGTGTGGCTTTGCTAGGCGTTATATCTTCTTTGCAGCGGCACTTTAAATTGGGTTTTTATAACAACCTATTCAAGTGTTTTCTTTTGGCCACGATAATGGCACTTCTTCTGCTGTTTCTAACTTTAAAGTATGTTATGATTTCTTTTGGATCATATTATTCACTTAACGTTGCTTTAAGGTGTAAATTTATTTCTACATTTCATGAATGTAATTAGTATGAGGTAAAAATAGCGAAAAACCAATTTATTGTAAATTTTTGATTAAGATTGCATTCAGGACCACTGCATGGCAGTTCGAATATATAAAATCCGCTATGTGGTCGGAATCGTCAAGTCGCGCGACTATCTTAGTTATGAATAAGCCTTCGTTTTTTTTTGCATCAAGCTACCATAATGTGATAACATGCATTTTCGTTAAGAAATTGTCATCCGACTAAAATGTTGTAGTTCTTTGTATCGCGGCTTTCGGTGAGTATCTTATGCGTNAGCTACCATAATGTGATAACATGCATTTTCGTTAAGAAATTGTCATCCGACTAAAATGTTGTAGTTCTTTGTATCGCAGCTTTCGGTGAGTATCTTTTGATGTTTTATTTATTCGTATGCGTGAATAACACGTCAGTTTTCCCGTTTTTTTATTTTAATTTTGGTGGATCATTTTATTTTATAGTGCGGTCCACCACCCATGGTTCAAGAACCTATCCCGGCATTTTATTACAAGAAATGTTTTAAGGATATCCTGTCTAGCCTTACATGGTAACGGTGTTTTTCCTCTTGGCTGTTGATTTGCCAGCTGCATTTCAGGAAAGCCATATTTTTATTTAACATATAAGCATGATGAGTCTTCTAAATTGATTTGGAAACCCCTGAACCTACCAGAAGGAACACTCTACTGGACGTTTTCGTACAGTGGCAATTTAAATTAAAACCAAAACACATGCCTAAACTTAAAAAAAAAATAATAATAATGAAATAAGAAAACTTTTGTTCTGCAGGAATGAAAACTTTAGAAATGTATTGATACTTAGCATACCTGTATTATTTTTTTAAGTGGTGCAACATATTCTAATATTTAATAATTAAATAATCTTGTGTTTCCAAACTTGTTGTTTAGTTGCAAGGTACTGAATGGTTCAATTCAAAGAATACTCATGGTAGTGTCTGATATTGATTTTCTTCTGGGTAATTATATTTATTTATTCACCACCCCGAAATTTACGTTTTAATAATTTTAGCTTACACCTTTCAGTATACTTATTCGTGTCATTTAAATAATTTTCTCTCTCTTACTACAATCGAAATATTTTAACGGTAGCTACTTTTGGTAATGTTTCAACTTTCAGTGATTTACTTGTTGGTGGTGATAGCTACGTTTAAAACAATTTATAAGAAAAATTTTAACTGAAGTAATTTTTTTTGGTTCCCTCTTAATAACTCTTTTTTTAATTTTGTACAGGGAGGAAAGACTTTTGGTGGCTCGGTTTGTGTGTCTGAACTCTTTGTGTATGTCTGAACTCTTTGTGTGTGTCTGGAGAGCGCTATACTTGTGGAATTTGGTCTACATTCTTCCGTTTGAGCGCCTTCTGAAAACACTGTTGAGATGGCTTGAGTGTTTGCCGCTGTTCTGGCTTATTATTCGCGTCCTAGCCATGCAAACAGAAGGTGGTTTAACTCCATCAACTGTAATGGCAGTTTATAACCTACACATTGCATGGAAATTTACCACATATCAGGCTACAAATATATAAATGCTACTATACACAGGTGAGATCTTTACTATTGTCCATTAATGGTTACTTCCAACTTTCCTGAAACCCTGCTGAAGTCCTACTTTCAGGCATTGCTTCTCCTTGTGGAAACAAAGCTTAACTAAGTGTAGAAAATTACGCTAAAGAAACAGCGCACCGCATTCGTGCCCAATCAGTTCAATAATATATTACATGAGAGATATTTCTTACTAGACATTACCAGGGCACTTATTTTCTCTCTGTTTTATCCGTATTAATTTTTAATGAAATATTATAATTAATAGATAAACTATGAGCAGAAGTTCATTTTAACAAAAAAAAATTGTTTTAACGTCAACAGAAGCACACGCACTGGTACACGATGCGTATAGGAAACAACACAACACGTCCTATATGGCAACACAACGCGTCGTATATGACAACACAACACGTCCTATATGGCAACACAACGCGTCGTATATGACAACACACAACGCGTCCCACATGGAGTGATTTTTCAAGGGTTGATTCAAAAAGTGGGAAAAATAACGGTAATTGACTACTACTGAGCGAGGTGGCGCAGTGGTAACACACTTGGCTCGCATTCGGGATCACGTTGCTTCGAACCCCGCTCCGGCCATCCTCATTTCCGCTTTCCATGACTTCCCGAGATTACTCCAGGTAAATGCTGCGATGGATTCTTTCTTCGCTCCTTTTTCTCTGAGCAACTTGCTCCGTCTCTAGTGACCTCGCTGTCGACGAGACGTTAAGGCTCCCGTCTACCTGGAGCTTCATTCCGCGTTTGAGGCCGAGAAGCGCGGGAGCGATAAGGGCGACACTGCCACGCGCATCAAGTGCGCCATCGCCACTAAGCGCAAGGCTTTGAACTGGCGCTCAGTGTTCTCGTCGTACTGCGTGTACCTATGGGACTTTCAACTGTGATACTATTATTTTATTGGTGGAAAGTCTGTAGGAATGTTCGATGCAAGGCCATTGAGTAGTTTTGTATGTATCTGATGCGTAATTTTTTGAGCTACAGCGCTGAGAAAGACACGTTTTTAGCCGTTTTGGAGAACTCTGAAATGGTGTTTCTAACGTTCGTGACATTTTGAAAGTACTAACAGCCTTCGTCTGAAGTGTGTGTTCTTTTCGTAGATCTACACATTTGACGCAAGTTTAATAGTTTCATGGAAAACGTGTATTTCAAACACACTGTATCGCAGTTCAAGTGCCAGACAGACCGGAGCGTTAAGATATACCCATATTTTAAAGATGACGTAGACTGATTATGCGCATGTATTCAACATTGAGCTACCCCAAAGCAACACAAACAACTAACAAAGCTAAGGTATACACAGGTGAACATGTTTGTTTATATCCTAATTTTTAAATACCAAGCACTTTTATATTAATAAAATACTTCTACCGATTTCAATTTATTCAAACTGTATTACAAAGTGATTAAAGTAAGTTTACATATATATCTCAAAGTATTTGTTTACTAATCCGTGTTATAACCTCAAATCCTGTCCACGTCGTTTTACTAGTCGTGTTGGCGGAAAAGCAGTTCAATGTTGGGACACGGAGACTGGTTTTGCGCAGCCAGCGAGATCGACCAACCTCAACTTTAATCTATGGATATACCTACCTACTATGAATTTTACTCTTTCCTGAACAAAATGTATAAAATAAATAAAAATATTAAAAGGAAAAATTAACATTCATTCTTTCTCAGCCTGCGTATACAATGATGTGGTTAATGAAAAATATACAGGGTTCAAACAGAGGCAGATGATAAAGGACCGAGGACCGACAAAAAATGACCAATACATATGTGGTCCGATTCTGGACATTTTAGGAGTTACGAATTTTTTCCGTTTTTTTGGAACTTCTCCACATTACACTAAAAATTTAATGGTTGTGACGAAATAGGTGTCCCAGTGAAGTGATGTTTGTAGAAATTGTAGCTGATAAGTGAAGTCATATAACCAAACAGCATTCATGCTATTGTCACTAGAGCGATCTTGAAAATAATAACAGTTTTTCAATAGTTATATATTAACCAGAAATTTGTCACGAGTTTGTGTGTGTTAAAAAAAATACGAATGTAATACATTAACAAATGGCTGCCACTGGACAAACTACCTACTTGTATGCCTTGTTAGAAGTACAAATAGTAGCGCCATGAGCAAATGTCGACGTCGTAAAGTTTAAAACCGAGTTACGACCCAGAAGTTGCAAATAATAACACTCTGACTGTAGAGCAACGATACTTACATGGAAAGAGTTCACTTCTCGGAAAACGTGAAAGCGTACCACGAAAGAAAGACACAGAGCGTGTGTTGGTGTCCTCATGGGTCAAAGTCTCCCAATAAGGGAGTAGCGAAAACGTTCCCACAGCACTGTGTATGTCGTGCGCTGTAATTACATGCTCCCATTATCGTGGTGAACCAGCAGCTATAGACTTTTGAACAGCAGTATGATACGAACGGTTGGTTACTAACCAGCAAGACGACTTTGCATAAGTTATTGGATGTGATTTTGTGACAGTCAATGTGGACACGTGACATTCCATACACAGACTACAGTGCGTTATTCGCCTCACGAATATGCAGAGGTGCACTATTTTGACGGTCTCGCTCAAGGCAATGGTTTGGTGCTCTTTATGGAGGCCGGCAACCTGAAAGGTATCCTGATCATCGGATGTTCATCAACACACACAACACATTCAAGAGGTGAAGGCATCCTTGACCAAGTGTTCGGAGAGGTACGCAGTGAACCGTCTACCAGTATCAGGAATATAAGCAGTCGTACTGCTATCCCGACAACAGTGTATGTCGTATACTGTATGTCAGCGATGACCACCCACATCACATACAGTGGAGGGTGACAACATGGTGGACGTCTGCCAAGAAATGCAGTGTAGGTTAAGTGACGTCCCAAACGTTTTTGATAATATTTTATGGACGGACGAGTCACGTTTCCAAAGAGGTGGAATATTCAACATTCACAACTTTCACTCGTGGCCTATTGAAAACCCTCTTGTAATAAGAGACTCGTATTTCCAACAAAAGTTTGGCGTGAACGTGTGGACGGGCGTGGCAGGCCGCCAATTCATTGGGCGATTGGAACTACTGGCAAGACTGAACGGTGACACGTATAGCAATTTTCTCCAGCACAATCTTCCGCCACTGCTAGAAGACGTGAACCTGGAGATGCATAGAAACATGTACTTTCAGAATGATGGTCACCATGCCATTATACAGAGGATAGTGAGTCAGCGTGTTAACACTACATTCCCTGATGAACGTATTGGACGTTTTAGACTTTTTATAAACGCATGACTACAACTGAAAAGCCGTAGCTCTCTCCTCAGAGAGTACAAAACAAAAAGAAACGTTGCTTCCATAGTCACGGTGTTAATAATAAGTTAAGTCATTACAATATATGCAATTTCAATAACTTTTTCTTTTTAATTGATTTAAAAAAATGCTGAACGAGCCGCGAAATGTATACATAATATTTCCCCACATAGAGTGCCGAGAGTGTGCTCAGTGTATGTATTGAGAGTGTGCAGAGAGTGTGCCGAGTGTGTACAGAGAGCGTGCCGAGTGTGTGCAGAGTGTGTGCTAAGTGTATGTATTGAGTGTATGCAGAGAGTGTAGTGAGTGCACGTACCGAGTGTGTGTACTGAGCGAGTGCAGANTGAGTGTATGCAGAGAGTGTAGTGAGTGCACGTACCGAGTGTGTGTACTGAGCGAGTATGCCGAGTGTGTGTACTGAGCAAGTCTAGAGTATGTACTGAGCGAGTGTGCCAAGTGTGTGTACATCCGAGTGCAGAAAGTGTACATAGCGAGTGTGCCGAGTGTGTGTACAGAGAGCGTGTCGAGTGTATGTACTGAGCGAGTGCAGAGTGTGTGTACTGAACGAGTGTGCCGAGTGTGTGTACATTCAAGTGCAGAAGGTGCACTTAGCGAGTGTGCCGAGTGTGTGTGGCGGCAGGCGGGCTGACACATTACGTAGGAATGCTGCCTGGCAAGCACACTCCCTGCGTCTCTTCTTGCAGCACTCACTTCAGCTACCACACCTTGCTGCCGGTGCACATGACTCACACCGCCGCCAGCTCAACATTACTTCAGTTATATTGTTCAGCTTCTCCGTTGTTGTAAAGGGAACATTGTTCAATCCGTGGAGGGAATATTTAATAGAGTGCGCATGCGAGCTGCTTATTAGTTACTCTGCGTGTACCAACATCAGACTGCTTTGCTGCCAATGGCACTATCGAAAACAACGTGGACTGGATTTGGAGTACGACACTGTATATGAAAATAGGTGCTTTTAGAGGTTTGTGCTCTTCCCATAAACCTAGCTTCAAGCCAGATATAATATATTTGAGTATATAATGTTCAACGTAAACTGAGCACTTTTGAAAGCCGTGTTGATGATCTACTTTCACTTGATATTATGTATCCTTCCGCAACATATAAAATTGGCATTGCCGTGAGCCTCATCACATTATTCATGTGCCATTTAAGTGAAACCGCGGAATTGTTAGTTATGAAAATGTGTTACCAATATTCAAATTCATACTCTAATGTGTATGAACACGAACTTCACTATTTTCGTTGGCTATAAATTTATAAACATTACATTTACAATACGCAAATTATAAACAACCTTGTTTATTAATTTGCTGGAAACTTAAGTGGGAGTCTGGATGCCAGTGTTTACTGTAGCATATATGTGGTTATGAGCAGTGTAACATCGCTAGACTTGTGTTTAGTGACGTGCACGTGGATATTTTAGGCCCCGCGTACGAAGCCAAGATGTCACGTATTGCAACGTAAAGTAACGACGTGATGCTACTAGTGACAAAAACGTATAAAGTTATCGTGTAGTGGCGTGTAGACTGAATACAGTGTACAGACAGCTGTGTGGCAGAATACCACTCACAAATAACACTGAGAAACTCAATTATCAAAAACAAGAATATCAATAGGAAAAATATCTACTTGCTTCTGGAAATCATAACTCAGCAGAGACGTTTCAGGCAAAAAGTGAAATTTAACTAGTATTCTTGTAACAAAATTATTTCTGACAGGAAATGTGTAATCAATTTTCAAAAAATATTTTACTTGTTGCCCCAGTAACACTAGCCTCATTCCATTTAATTTATGCCTAGTAATAAGAATTTTAAACTTAAAAAAAAATTGTTTATTTGTCTCTTTTCTCCATATTAGCTAAGGGAATTCCGAAAAAGATAATGCCAGGGTGTTTGTAGTTAAATTAGCTGGGGTCAGTTCAAGCAAAAAAAAAATCGTGTTTGCTTCTTTGAAAAAAAAAAACAATTCGTCGANTTCTCGAAGATCTGGGCAGTCTGGTCGTCGGCAGTAGCATCGCCCTGGATGCAGTAGGACATTTCCTCGCGTGTTTTCCTAATACGGCGCTCGTGCCTATAGTGTTAATACAGTCCTAGCCCATTTAAGCACACCTGTAAAATTACGAGACTGGCGAAAAATACAGGCCTGCTTCTTCCTAATCTTGCTCTCGCGTCTTCGTCTCCTTCGAGTCGGCCTGTTTATAAGTGCGAACTGGTGTCCTTATTTTAAAAGTAAATTAAAATCCCTGTGGGCTGAACCCTCGCGGGTCAGCGTCCTCCCGTCAAAAACTAAGATGGCTAAAATGCTTATTCGAAATCTAACTAATAACGCCGTCGAAAACTGACCAATCACGAGAGCGCTAGAGGCAAGAATTACTCATTACGTTACTTAGTTACTATGGCAACTGATCAACAACTGCTCAAAAACAAGGACCTTCTAAACACATTACAAAACCAACGGACTGGAAATACATATAAAAGTGTTATACAGCAAAATAAAAACAGAAAATTAAACGAGCAGTGAATTTACGTAGTAATTAACATAGTTAAAATGCCAAATAAAGAAAACATTCGTGAGATCAGATAAAGTCTTGAGAATACATGAACAAGTAAATAATTAAAATATGCACATGGCCCAAATCTACGACGTTACAGCAGTGATTTATTTTTTTCAATAGTTGGTTTCCGAAGTGCTTAATTTACCGTGAACTGTCTTTTACTCATTTCATTTTTTTCGGTTGGGTCTGTCGAAAATTGAAATGCAAACGATGACTTTCGTCAGTGTTGACCATGTGACTGGCACAGAATACGATGAGCGGTCTACCTCGTCTATTGCTGAAACGGACGTGTCTACAGTCGTTTCTAAGCGGGAAAACTTCGTCAAGGTACGTGCAGCTCTCCTTTATATTTAGTATTTCATCATTAAATATGATGTTCAGAGTCGGAAGTCCCTGGAGGGCAGCTCACGGAGACACAGCACGCCAATTTAGTGAGTTTCACTGCGTGGGTCGCCTTGCCACTACTCCATGGGTCGCCTTGCCGCTACTCCAGTTGTAGGCCTTGGAAATGCTATTATTGATTAAATACGTCATGGAAGGCGAAAGTCTTAAGAAGAGTCCACAGTGACACATTTTCTGTAAATCGTGGTTTGCGCATATTCGCGTATCTCGGTAAATACGTCTTCCGGAAATACGACTTTTTGCTAGAAAATATAAAAAAAACAATTGTTCATGCCTCTATTTCTTTACTTTTATCGTTTAAAGGATATTCATGGAGAGAAAACGTCGTAAAAATGGCCAAATATAGCATTTTTAAAGATTGCCTAGGCAGTTTCCATAAGCGGCAAGAGAAAAATACAGACATACGCGGGTACTTTAATATGTGGGCTTTACTCGCGTGTAATAGTTTGCCAGTGTTACAGATCTAATTTGCATAGTACAGGACCACGACGGAAACACTGCCCGCCTTGTGAGTAGAGGCGATGAGGCGCTAGTCGTGCGTGCTAGTGTCGCCCGTATAGCTCCCTCGCTTCTTGGCTTTGGACGCGCAGCTGTGTACTCCTCTTAAGGCTCCCGCCTGCCTGTAGCTTTTTTCCACGTTTGAAATCGCGAAGCGATAAGGACGACACTGCCACACGCATCAAGTGCACCATCGCCGCTAAGCGCAATGCTCTCAATTGGCGTGCAGTGTTTACGCCGATCTGCGTGTACCTGTCGGACTTTCAGCTTTGACCCTATTATTTTATTGGTGGAAAGTCGGCAGAAAGGTTCACTGCAGAGCCATTGTGTAGTTTTGTATGTATCTGACGCGTATATTTTGAACTACAGAACTTTGAAAAGCAGTTTTTTTTGCCATTTTTTAACACTCTAAAATGGCGATTCTAATGTGCGCAACGTGTTGAAAGCACTCGATAGCCCTCGTCTGAAGTGTATGTTATTTTCGTAGATCAGCACATTCGACGTAGGTTTAATAGTTTCGCAGATAAACGAGTATTTCAAACACACTGCAATGCAGTTGAAGCGCCAGGTGGGCGGGAGCCTTAAGGGGGTATTAAAGGCCCTTCCATTTTTGACAATTTTACGAATCTTAGAAGTAAAACTTTATGACCGGGCATTAACAATCAAAGCTTGACACGATATAGAGGGCTACTTAACAGAATATTTGAATTTTGTACAGTTTCAAATATATTATTAAAATGTTCCCATGTAGGACAGAATTTATTAAATAATAAGAGAAAATGTTATTACTGCAACAAAAGTGAAATGAATCACGCGAGAGAAAAAAAGTTGTATTTCAAAATAACTGTTAAGATGATCGCTGTGTCTTCAGAAGCTTGATTTTTAAATATTGAATTTGGAAATTAAATAATGAAGGAATGTATGCAAATCCAAGATGGCGATAGTAACTCCCCGTTTACATGTATAAAGGCTGTTCACAATAAAGTGATTACTTTTGATAAAAAAAACTTTGAAAAATGTCACTGCCCCTAACTGCAGTTCTCCTAAATAGATAAGAAAATAACCCTATTAGATTATTAATATAATTATTGTGCAATGGAAACACACTGAGTGACATGCACCTAATAAAGATGGCAGCGACGGAGGGAAAGTAGTTCCACGTCTTAACGTTGAGTTTAAAATGTTTGGTTAAACATTTGTGAATATTAAAACAATATATTTTACTTTCTGTTAATTTTTAATGCATATGACTATAATAATAATTAAATTTGTTAAAGATTTACTTTCCACATAGTTTCACAGTTTCACTTCCCGAGGCATGAATATAGTGAACACGCCCACAGCAATGCTAATTTTACGTATGGCGGAAGAATACACAATGTGCATACTAGTAGATCTTAAGGGCGCCGCATACTTGGAGATTTTNAACAATATATTTTACTTTCTGTTAATTTTTAATGCATATGACTATAATAATAATTAAATTTGTTAAAGATTTACTTTTCACATAGTTCCACAGTTTCACTTCCCGAGGCATGAATATAGAGAACACGCCCACAGCAATGCTAATTTTACGTATGGCGGAAGAATACACAATGTGCATACTAGTAGATCTTAAGGGCGCCGCATACTTGGAGATTTGTAGCGTGTTTGAAGCAGGGAAGCGCGGAAGCGATAAGGGCGACACTGACACGCGCACCTAGTGCAACTTCACTCCTACGCGCAAAGCGCTAAACTGACGTGCAATGTTTCCTTCGTGCTGCGCGTACCTGTGGGGCTTTAAGCAGTGACCTTATAATGTTATTGCGGGAAAGTCTGCAGCAAAGTTGAGTGCAGGTTCCTATAGTAGTTTCGCATGTTTCCGACCAGTATATTGTGAGACACAGCTGTGTGAAATAGCTATGACGGAGGTCTCGGAAATAGTATTTACAATGTGCATGATGCATTGAGAGTATTATACGTACCTCATCTGAAGTTTGTTTTATTACCGTACATCGGTGTCATGGGTACTTGTTTAGTAAATAAACGTGGATCTGCCAACACTGCGCTGGGTAGGCGACACTCCTAAGTAGGGCTTACGAGAATGTTAAGTTTAGCGTGAACATACTATACTACCTGACATACGCTATGATAAATGGGCAGCGAATTACGAGAAACTTATCCATCTGTTCTGTCTTATAAGGAATGTTTAGTTGCAACCTTCGGCTACTGCAATTGGTTTCTTTATTTTTGTACATGTTAGTAAAACACTTGTCGAAACTTTTTGTTTCCAACATTTTCGCATCCAGCTGATCGACAGGTGATAGCTTATTATTCGGTCCATCTCAGAACTAACGTTTACATCCGGTTAGTGAAGTTACCCGTCATGGATAGAATTTAATTCCGTTTTGTATACCAGTACTGCGCCCGGCTAGTTCAGCACGCCGAAGATAGGAAATTGTTTTCTAACGTGTATGCAATTTCAATGCTCTGGCATTCTTCACTGCAAGCTCGCCTGTTTCTGGTATGTACTAGAAATATTACAGAAATTTCTCCGTCTTATTGCGATGTAAAAGCAGAGGGAGTTTCACACAAGTTCCGCAAGGTTCTCTAGTAGAAATTTGTTTCCAATGTGTATCGAGTTCCCACTTTGAACATTTGCAAGTGGAGTGGAATTTATCTTTTGTTCCCTAAGCTGTATTCTGGAGTGGCATGGGGAGTTTTGACGGCTATTATCAGCGAGGTCTTGAGAGCCGATGAGGGTGAAGTGAGGTGAGTACGGAGAAGTGTCAGAATGCTAGGGCGGGGAAAACGGGAGATCCCAGAGAAAACCCGTCAACCAGCGGCATCGTCCGGCACGATTCCCACGAGCGAAAATCCGGGAGCGTGCCCGCCGGGGATCGAACCCGGTTCGCCTTGGTGGCGGGTGAGTAGTTTAACCACTACACCACCGCGGACCCGCAACTTGTGTTAGCCAGAAAATACAATACGCCAGACGGTTTGTGGGTTATGAGAACACGGTCTATAGTATTAATAAGTGTATTGTGTATAACCTCGCGGAGGTTATTAAAAACTACAGATGACAGCTACGTGAAACTGGCTTTACCACAAAACACGAGCGAGCGCTGTCTTTATAAGCTAACAGGTCAGAGAACAGAGTCGTAAGTGTGCACATGCTTTGAGGTGTGTTGCGTGCTCGAAGAACANTTTATAAGCTAACAGGTCAGAGAACAGAGTCGTAAGTGTGCACATGCTTTGAGGTGTGTTGCGTGCTCGAAGAACAGAAACAGGGAAGCGTTAAAGCGACACAAGCACTTATATCTTACGCATTTCCGCCTCTACGCGAGGGACAATGAACTAGCGTGCAGTGCAGCTGTCGTGCAGCGAGCACATTTGATACTATGAGTTCGGGTGAAGTCACCATGTCGTTCTGTTCGCGAACAATGCTCCAACGTAGTTGATTACAATCCACTATATATTTTATCACCCGAGTATTTAGTATATTTTTAAATGCAGACCTGTGAAATTATAATTGTTTGCTGTGAGGAAGAGCTCCAATAAAGGAAACTTTTTTCAGGTTTTTTTTAGAGCGTTTTGAAGCTTGAGTTCTTACCGTATGGAAACCGGCAACGAATACGTTTTAACTTATTGATTTTATAGCGCGATTTTAATCTGCATTACGATTCAGATGGGCGCCTTAAGCTATTAATTTCAAGCAATTAAAATCTACAGTCCACCTTTTATTATAATGTGGAGGCAAATATTTTATACTTGTATTTATCACAGAAATGAAATTAATTAATTTCAGGAAAAATGCCATGAGTCACTTGAAAAGTAATAACCAAATCAAATATTTTTGGTGTTTTTCATAATTGACTGCAAATATGTATTTCTAATTTTTCGTCCGTTGCAATCCTTGATATTTGTAAAATAATTTTGTATGCAAATGTGTGAAAAATATAACATAATTAATTTTCTCTTCTTTAATTTTTGTGAAATGTTTATTTTATTTAGTCAGTATTTTAATATATGGTTGCAGAAAATAAATTATGGTATCTATATTCTGTACTCTGGAAATAGCATTACACAAAACTTCTGCTAGTTAAGCAGTGCATAAAACCAATATAAAATTGGGTAACATTTGCCTGAAGGGGACGAGATAAAATTTTATTGTTGATTGCTTTCTATCCTTAAAATGTATGTAATGGTTTATTACTATGAATTGGATTCTGCTAAGGGATACCACAAGGCTTAGTGGACAATCTCAAGTGAATACTTATTTGTGTAACTTTTTAACTTCCTCGCTTTACGAATACGGCTACCACACTGTACGTATCTAAACTTACGTTTAATCCCAACGCAATCAAACATGGCTTACGTGGGAGTAGAAACTCTTAGCCTTCTTACCACGAACTGGTTTGGATCCCGGTGTACCTCACCGCTGAAAAGGGTGTAACGTTACTCCCCCAGTTAGTCAAAGAAGATAAAGTTTTGACGCAATATGTACCCGCGTACAGCAGCATTGAAAACTTTAAAAGGCAGCTCGACGTGGGGATTGTGGGTGTTCTGATTATTAATATTGACCTAATTAATAATGTTATTAATAATGAAAATTATTGATATTGATNTATATATATATATATATATATATATATATGAATAACTTTTCATGGATGGGAAACGTACAATTTTGAAATGTTGCTCAGAGAGCGAATTCATTTTATAATAAGGTTTTGAATACTTACAAGATTTTAATAAAATTATTCTTGAAGGAATAATTCAAAATGAATACCAAAACAATGAAATGATCTATTGTGCTCTATATAAATTCAAACATTTATGACTGAAGTTAAAAAACCTACATAATTAATAGTAATTTAGTTTTATTAGTTCAGTTTATTTGGAACCGGTGGTATTGAGAACTAACAACTGAAAACTCTGAAAAAGATTTTAATATGGTATTGAATTATTAGTTATGTAGAAATATTATGGCTAATGTCATAAGAGTCAATATGTTATTAGCAATGAAATTTAAATTCAATAAATCCATAGCAAAATAAAAGTTAAGTTTATAAACGGCACGAAAAAAATTTATTTGATATACATTTGCAGAAAACAAAAATTTATTAAGCCATTTTGTATTGAAATGAGTATTTTATATTTATTGAAATAATCAGAACATGACATTCATCAAATCAACATGAAACCAAAATAGGCCTATGGAAATATACCGGAATTATACGTTCATTATTATTACTTTGATAATCTAAAACAAAAGTATTTTATGAAAAATGTAAAACTATAATATAAAATTTCGAAACTTAGTTAATGTAATAGAAAAATGATTAAGTCAAGGATTATTGGCAAAAATATAAGCATATGTTACATAAAAAAAATTAAACTAAAAGGGGTGTGATTAAATGATTGAAAAAAAATTACGAAATAAGAGAGTACAGTAATAATTAACCTTGTCAATGTTAAAAGCCGTGAAATTCTAAGTAAACACGATACATAAAGAATGCATTATTTATAAAGCTATATTCATGATTTTTTATACAATTCCATATGGTCACCACAAAAGTTGCACAGTCAAACGTTGTATGCATTGTATATTGTTGTGATATATTTAAAGTAAAGTAAAAGAAAATTTAATTTGATATAATTAACAATGAAATGTATTACATTCAAAATTGAATATAATGTTAAACGTTTAAGAAAGTACATAATTTTGGAGAAACTGTTGCATTAATATAGGTATAATGTCAAAATCCATTAATTAAAAAAATTATTTAACTTGAAAATAAATATTTTGCTACCTCACCGATGTTCCTACAGGAGCCGTAGCTATTGAGAAAATTTCCATTTCCCACAAAAACATCATGGCTATATAAGTAGAAATATATGTTTTTATGCTGAGTTATGCAGATTTTTTGGACAAACCTCACAGCATAAATATTAGTGGAATAACAAATTAACTATGTTCAAAACTGCCGAATGTATGAAGAATAAAATCCTTTTTAGTAATTTAATGAAACAGTACTTAAAAGCCGATCGTTTGTCAAAAATATTCAGAAAATAAAAGTATTAAAAGCACCGTGATCTTACAATAACAGTAAATCAAACATTAGGACCTTCAATATCCAGGAGGTCAGATGGGGCTCGTAAGCCATTCTTTCCAGCATCATTTCACTTGCGTGTCAGTAGAGAAGTGCTTGCCGTCTCTGTAGATGTAGCACTTGTTATTTGCAGGTGGTTCACGCCAACTGCCACAGCTTTCTATGAATGTTCACGCTTTGTTTCACCGTCGCGTCGCTTCTTATATCTTCTGCGTCTGCAGCGCCGTAAGTAAGGATCGCCGGACTTGGAGGCTAGTAACCTGCCTCACTACTGCAAATAATAACTTGCTCGACGTAGAGAGGTGAGGTCAACAAACCTTGAAACTCTATTAACATCTCTAATTAAAATACGCTTTACGATCAGGCAGCGGTCGCATACAGCCCTGAGCAAGTACAATGATAATTGTTTTAAAAGTGTCCATTATATTTATTTGCGGCCTGCAGTTATAGCTGGTTATAACTGGGCGTGCATATTTAAGAGCCGTGGACGTCGTTAGGATGGCACGTGATGTCCCGTAGGTACATTAGGCCCTTGGTTCAGTAAGAGTGACTGAGAAATCGGGCTTAACAGAAGGGTTACTGTATTCTTCTCGTCGAACTACCGGCCGTTACGTCATTCTCACTTGTCTTTGGTAGAAAACGTCAGGTGGCGCGCCAACGATAACCATTTTCAAATAAAAAAATCCACGTAACAGCTTGCAGTTTGGAACTATATCCTATTCATTACTGGCTGAACTATAAATAAGGTGCGTTGACCATGAATTGGGAGAAATAATTCCTTGACGTAACTTTTTTTTCTAAATTTATTATTCAAAGGACTGTCGAAGTTAAATATGTTTTTACTTGTTTCTTTAAGTTTCAAAAGCATTTAATTTTACTATAAATGAAATTGTAAAACTGTATTGTTGTGATGGTTTTCAAGGAGTTTTAGACGAGAACATTTGAGCGCACTGAAGTATTTCCGTGCTTACCGTGCATTGAAGTCGCCCAATTACTTTTAGATGCCTTCCCGTAACTTCCATACATTGAAGTCTCTCGACCATGTGTCAGATTTGCTAACCCTATTTGTATTAAATTCTTTGTTGGTTATCAGATACAGAATATATTTATGTGCAAACAGAATAGCTGACTTCATAAATAACAGATAAGTGTAGTTAATTGATAAAATAAAAACTAATAGGCTTTTAAGTTGTCAAATTTGTGAAACAGTGCTTGTATTTTTCAATGCTTTTTGAAAGTTTGTAGACAAGTGAATCATCACTATACAAACAAAAAAAAAAGTCTTTGTAATTAAATGTTATTTTGGGTATTGTGTGAAATGTTTTGAAGGTAAATATTTATATATGTTTAAATTAAGTATCTCGTCTTTCTCTGTGTTCTGTGCTGATAAAATTTTTTAATAAACATTAAAAAAAATCAAAACACTTGGGTTTTACATATTTCTCAGCCACGCCCTTTCATTTATAGTAGTGAAAAATTGAGCTCGATTTCCTTTCACTGTAGTCGTTTAAGCGTGGATTAATATTCTAGTTAATTTAGAAACAACGGTTGCAGTAGTAGAGAGACAACACAGAATTACCCTTAGAAATGATGTATTTATTCCTTCGGCAAGAGGGTTCCGTGTGTCTTTTCAAACTCAACCGTCTTCTTGTCGTCTTAAAACGGGTAGATCAGACAATACCAGAGAAAGAAAAATGATCTTATTTGGAAACATTACTGCGGGAAAAATGTAACATTTTTATTTGGAAAAAACTACATTGTTCTCATACGGTAGATGTACTTAAATGTAGCGGGGAACATTCCTTTAAGATGACTCCAAAGACGACCGAGTTGTTTGTATATCCTTTGTACTAGTGTAACATTTCTTATACCTGATACATTGGTTCAAAGAAAATTATCACCTTACAGTAGGGCTATGCGCGCATTCCTTCGTCTCATGGGTTACATTTAGTATTATTTTAAGTTTATTTTTTGTGATGAACTAATATAGAGAAGAACATTTAATAAGCCTATTAGTTTTATACAGCTTGTATAATTTCTCAAACATATCTATATCTTTACTAACACAAAAAATTTGCCATTTTTTCTATAACTGTAATCTTTGATCAGCAGTAACTCTTTGCACCAGTTTAGATTCAGACGTACCGAACTATCTAAGATGAAGTTGATGTCATTAAATAAGACTTATTTGTAATAAATAAAGATTAAATAATTCCCATACGTTCATTATTGAATGTAAGAGGCTGTGGTTTTGCCAACATATGTTTAATAAATACGGTACAATA
Source organism: Clitarchus hookeri (assembly GCA_002778355.1). Classification (NCBI taxonomy): domain Eukaryota; kingdom Metazoa; phylum Arthropoda; class Insecta; order Phasmatodea; family Phasmatidae; genus Clitarchus; species Clitarchus hookeri. The sequence continues at coordinate 201,153 of NQII01002627.1, read as the reverse complement.
AATTGCAAAAACTGTTCATTTTGGCATTAAAAGTTGAAAAAAACACCCCTTTTCTATTAACACCCGTCTGTCGCGAAGGTTTTCCTTTTTATGGTCATTAATACACATTTGTATTATTGTCATGACTTGGCCAGACGTATTTCAGCAGGAATAGTTTCACTTCTGCAGTTCACTCTGTTATCCACTATGGACACTTCTTTGTAATGGGGTGATAAAATATTTTGTTGTTCATATTTGGTTGCCAAAAACAAAGATTTGGTTGGTATAACCAAAGATTTGTTTGGCTATGCCTAAATTAAACAGTTTAGGTTAATATAATTAATGACGGAAGCCCGACTGAGAATCGAACCTAAATCATCTGCGCCCGAGCGACACAGCAGCCTCGGATAATATGACTATTAATGAAGTCGGAATATTTTGAAATAGACACAGTTCAAATTCTGGACAACGCCTGAAAATAAATATTTCAATTTTTACAGCTATACTTTTTAGTTCCCTGTTGTACTTGTTTTATTACGATGTTTATACCATTATTAAGCGTCGCACTAAAAAACACTATTACTATCCTAATGGTCACAAAAAAAGCAAAGGAAACTCGAGCTGTATTTGCGAACGGCAATGAAATGAGTGGGCAAAAAAATAGATAGGTACAGTTGATTCAATAAAATATTTTGTTGACAGCCTAATTTTTTTTTGGCTCAACACAAAGGTTTTGTTTATGCATACTATTATAATTTTGGAATTTTGTTGATACTGATCCTTAACGGGGATATAGGGGCGTAACAAGTTATTGATAAGAATTACGTAATAAACACTATATAAAAGAGGTTTATTTAACATTAAGTTTGTACAATATTATTTCAATACAAATATGATTGAATATGAACCGGGGTAGCTATACAAATTACTGAAATATTAAATTATATTACTTTATAAAGATTTAACCAGCCACGTTCTGAGTAAAGCCTAATTTGAGAGTCGCCACCTTGTTCATGATTCCGGAGGCTGATTAAGATGGCGGAAGTCTACGGCCGGACACACCCATCTTCAGTGANATTAAGATGGCGGAAGTCTACGGCCGGACACACCCATCTTCAGTGATTTTCTCGTTCCAATGGCCCGACGACAAAAGACACCGCCCACGGACTACACTGTCCTATATCGGCTGCGTTGTCCCCGTTTACTGGCCGGTGGAGGAGAGTTCTGTGGTTTGCGATTTCATAACTAATTTCAGCGATCACGGCCAGTGTCCTGTATAAATAAGTGAAGGTATGATCAGGCAGGTCGCTCAGCTAAGGGCCTGACCACAACTCGTAACAATACATGTATTAGGTTAGATGAACAAAATTAATTTTGTTGCTTTTAAGTTATAGCTACACAACAAAAAAATTTTTTGTTGAGGCAACTAAATATACTTTTAAATCTATACAAACAAACATTATGTGATCTGCTCTCTCAGTGTACTTTGCACAGGAAGGTATAACGACTGAAGCACTGCACGTCGGTTCAGCGCCTTGCGCGTAGGGGCGACGGGCCGCTGGGCACCCGTGTTATTGTCGCCCGTATAGCTTTACCTCCAACGAGAAAAAAAATCCACGGCCCTCGTATTCTCATTAAAGTAAAAGCTATAAGTAAACCTACACAGCCTGCTAAGATCTATTGTGAATCAGCTTGATGTTTAACATAGTTTTGCATATTTTTTGTACGTCATACCTCGTAATATAACACATGTTGTGCAAGGTGTGTATAGTCTATCCGTGATTCATCGCACTTTTTAAATCAAATCTTTCAAAACTCATCCCATATGGCGTGCTTTGTTGTTTCCTACATATGTAATTTATCAGAAGCGTTTTATACTTGTACTAATACGAAAGTTACCTTATTTTAGATTAAATTGCATTTCCACTCATACTATATTAAATTATAATATTTAATTTATATTTGACATGAATAAAAACAAAAAGAAATTATGTTTGTTAGTAATACCTTGTCAGAAAATGTTCTTATGCAAAATATTATTAAACTGAGTGCGCACGAATGTGGTGCGGTGTCCCTTTCGTGTAATTCCCTAGACTTGGTTAAGGTTTGTTCACATGAGGCGGAGGAATATCCTGGAAGTAGAGCTTAAGCGGGGCTTCAGAAAAGTTTGAAGTAATTGTAAATGGTATTTACTGTAAGCAAATGTACCGTTACAATATGTCAACTAAATAATACGTTTAGTTATGTCAGATATATTATCAGCTAAAAATTTATTTGCTGCGACCAAAAATTTTTTGGTGGCACTAATCCATTTGGTTGATTTTCCATTGAGACAGCAGCCAAAAAGATATTTGTTTTTATAGAGCCAAAAATATATTTTTTTCCGCAATAAAGTATTTATTTGAGTAAATTAAGCACTTCTGAAATCAACTCTTAAAAAAATTAATCACTGCTGAAACGTCGTAGATTTTGGTGATATGCATATTTTAATTATTTACTTGTTCATGTATTTTCAAGACGTAATCTGTTTTCACGAACGTTATTTTTATTTGGCACATTAATTATGTTAATTAGTACGTAAAGTCACTGCTCGTTTAATTTTCAGGTTTTATTTAACTGTATAACTATTTTATGTCTTTTCAGTCTGTTGGTTTTGTAATATGTTTAGAAGGTCCTAGTTTTTGAACAGTTGTTGATCCGTTGCCATAGTACTTATAACTAAGTGACATGATGAGTAATTCTTGCTTCTAGCGCTCTCGTGATTGGTCAGTTTTGGACGTCGTTATTAATTAATTTAGTTTAAATGTAAGGACACGAGTTCGCACTTGTAAACAGACCGTCTCGAAGGAGACGAAGACGCGAGAGCAAGATTAGGAAGAAGCAAGCCTGTATTTTTCGCCAGCCTCGTAATTTTACAGGTGTGTTTGTTAGTCCAGCTATTTACGCTTAATTATTGTGTAAACATGCATATAAAACAAGTTAGACAGGAAACTAAAAAGTAAAGCTGTCAACTTGAACTATTCATTTGCAGACGTCCAGTATTTGAACTGAGTATATATTATATTTCTTCAGTAGTCACTTTAGCTGACGTTGCTAAAGCGAGCGCCCACAAGGTCCAGGTTCAAATGTCGGCTGGGCTTCCTAATTTATTTATATTAACCGAAACTGTTTAATGTCCGAGAAGTAAAACAAATTTTTAGTTGCACCAACCAGACCTTTGTTCGGGCCAACCAAACTAGAACAACAAAATAATTTGGTTTCAGCAGCACATAACATTTGCAACTTGTAGTTATTTCATATTCATTTATCAATTCATAGCATACCAGGAAATAATGACACATAGACAGAAATTTGTTGCGTTTAGAACAGTGGTATATTACATTGGTCCAGGAGCAACACAAACTTCACAGAGCATCGATTAACTGATTAACGGATTTTAAGATTGACTTAAGTTCGGCTTTGAAAATGGAATCACTCTCTTCTAGAAGCGTTCACGTTGCCTCCGGAAACAGCAAATTCACCGCATCATCGATGCTGAAGTCAGGTTCAGATATTCGTCTACGTTTACCCATCTGGGAGGAGCTGAGTTCAGGAGCAGTCTTGCGTTTGGAGCGGGGCCTCTGAGAGACTGTTCGTGGATGCGACGTGGCAGGTTGCTGTACTGTGGTGGCTGAGTCTACCAACTAGGACGTAAATGGATCTGCGATGGCTGCCATCGAGGTATGAAGATCCGAAGACGATGACGCACAGTTTGGTGCATGCAGGGGTGATAGGTCTCGACGTATTGCAGCAGCTACCACGTCGTCATGCGAGCACGGAAGTTTGGTGTCTTCGCGCTTGTAAATAACACAACACTTGCCATAGCCTGGGGTACAGTCGATCACCTGCTGTCAAGAATCGAATGAGTCGGGATTCCCAGCACCGATCCAATGTAAATTACCACCGCACACCTCTTCATACTCCTTGAGCTTGCTACCGGACTAGTAACTATAGGCAACGCGACTTAGTCCAGGTTTTACGTAATGATAAGTTATTGCCGGATGGAAGCCAGCCATGTTGTCTGTCTGCCGCGAACTGGATGCTCGTCGACGTAGCAGGGTCTGATTTATATTGAACTGGTTACTAAATGGCGACGCTGCCTCCATCTTGGAAATCGGTCATGGCACCGTTTCACGATCTCAGCAAGCAGTAACAGGAACCTTAAGATGGTCTCGCTAAAAGTAACAAAACATTTACATTTGCTGCAAGTAACTTCGCCTTCCATGTCTCCAAGGCACACGCAAGCTCTGAATCCAAGTCAGTGCTATGTCAATTTCATACGAATTACAGAACATGTACCTGCTTCATTCATGTACTGCACTGGGGAGAAACAATATTCGATTGCTTGAATTAATCACTATGTAACAATTCTTCTTTGTGCACAGAAAACAAATGTAATGCACAGGGCGTGTCTAATGTTGGCATCCACACGCCCGTCTTTACTACCATGCCTTTCGTGCCATATACCGTCACAGCTTTCGGTAATTTCGTCTGACCAGGGCGAACTGCAAAGGTGAACCTAGCACTCGTAATTTTCACATAGAAAGCTTGCTAAAAGTAGTTAGGTGACTAGCGGCGAAAATGTATTCCACCTGAGCATGAAATGAATATTCCCATTGCACATCTCAAAATATGTTAAGCTGCGAATCTTACCACATTCATCTTTAACACATATGCGATATTCTATACAATACTGGCTTGTAAAGACATAATCATACTGCGAATTAGGACGGAACATGCTGCAGTCGAGATCTTCCACTGGGCGAGGATCTGGGAGCAGGTCAATTTCTTCTCCTTCAGATCAGCTGTAGTAATCGACTTCGAACTGGTATTCTGCTGGCTGTGGCTGTTGGTAGCCACGAGACTGGTAATCTTCTTGCAACCATCGCATATGCAGACTGGAAGGCATGCTTGCTGGCGAGGCCGAGAACTGGCGATCGGGTCAGCTGCCACTGCTTATATGGCCAATGCATTTTCAAGATGGCTGCACGCTCACGACGTCGTTGCTAGATAGACATCATACATGAGTGGTGAGCACAGGTCTGCCATACCATCTTCCCACTGTCTAGGATGGTAATGTGCTGATCGCCATTACAATGCGCCATCCATCTAATTGCATCATGGCGACCGTCCATCTTTAGCTTGTAACTGATTGTTCCTGCACCCAAGTTTGGCTCCGCGGTTCTTCTTCCGCACACGATATCAGCTGACTTGTAGTGACAGTCATCGATGCCTATAGCAAATTCGCCTGGGCCAGGCTGGTCAAGACGAAGAATGCGTGCTTTGTCACCGAGGCCATGGGGTTGGAAATGTATGGCATCGAAGCTTTCTGGTGGTATATGCTAAAAAATAAATAACTAACAAACTCACAGTACTGGAAAAAAAATGTCTTATAAACGTAATTTAGTGGCCAATGGCCAGATACGATTAATTGGTATGGGCGGAGGGATATTTTTTCTTATGTAATGCCAATGATTAATTTTTGGGGAGAGGCGAGTGAAGGTTTTGTAGGTGGTGGGGTGAATAAGGGAAGGGGTCTAATGTTATATGTTACTCTATTTTTAAGAATTTTTTTCCCGATTTTTTTATGAATTTTGGGTGGGAGATGTGTTCAAGGTTAAGGTCACCAAAATTCCAAATTGTGGTTGGAGTCAGCGATGTAATATGTTCCTATACTTGTATTATGTTCGTTGATTTTTTGCAATTTTTTCTCACTTTTTAGAGTTCAAATTAATTTCGGTCAAGATCAACAACATCCAATATGAGGATCGGAGTCAGTAACTTAATATCTTAATCGATGTTTATGAATTTATTCGAATTTTTTAAGTTTTTTGAAATTTGTTGGTTTTTAAAGCCATTGGGCTTAGAGTCAAGGCCATCGGCATCCAAAATGGGTGTCTGAGTTAGTGATGTAAAATGTTACTACACTTTTATTAGTATATTTCGATTTTTACAATTTTCTCTCGATTTTTATGACTGGGGAGTATGAAGGTGGTGATGGTTGAGGGGGAAGAGGGTAGGGTGATGTGGTGATTGTGAGGTTAACTTTATACGTTCCTCGATTTTTAGAATAAATCTTTTAATTTTATGCGATTTTTCTCTATATTTTTATGTTTGGAAAGGGGTGTGCGTGTAGAGTGGGTGAGATGAGGGTGGTGGGATGAGTGTGAGGGTGACGTTATGAGTTCTTTGATTTTTAGAATCAATTTTCGATATTTTGCAGTTTTTNGGGGGGGGGGGACGAGGTGAGGGTGGTGGGTTGAGTGTGAGGTTAACGTTATATGTTCCTCGATTTTTTAGAATTTTTTAAAGATTTATTGCGATTTTTCTTGATTTTTATGATTGGTAGGGGCGGGTATGGAAGGGAGTGTAGGTTAGCTCTGTGCCGGGAGGAAAGGGAGATTGGGGTGGTAAGCGAGAGGTAGGGTAGGGTAAAATTATATGTTCGTGGATTTTTAATTTTTTTTAACGATTTTTTTTGGCTTCAAGGTTATTTAAGGTTACAAACACAGGGTCAAGTTCAAGGTCACCAGGATCAAATATGGTGATCGGGTGCCATCACAACATGGCCGTCCCAGGCCGCTTCGACAACCGAGGTGACCAGTCGTATCGTGCATAAAATGAAAACTTTTTCCCGTGTAACTCCATTTATTATTTTCCTCAATTTATATGGTTTTAGAAATACATTGGAACTTATTTGAAGCAGAGATGTTGGAATCACTTATAAAAGTCTTTTTATAATTTTTAGACGAAACGGCATAAACATTTATGCACACATTTTGAACAAAGAGAAGAAATATGATGTATGGAATAGTCAGGGAACAGAGAAAGGCTTGTTGCTAGCCGCCCTGTTATTTTGTCTTTTATGAAACAAGAATGTGTTATTGCAGGCAAATTAAAATAAAAGCCAAAAAACGAATTTATTACTAAATATTATGTACGATATAAAAAAGGAGATATTATAAAACTATAAAAAGAATTTCATCGTTGTTAAAAAAAATTATATGAAATTATAAAAAAAGGCAGCAGACAACGAGGAAGAGGTAGGAGATGGTATGCAGATAGGTCAGACCAAGCGGAATGAGGCGGAAACTGGTTTTACAACTTGGTCGTGAAGAGGAGGAGAACGTGCAAGTGTTCGATATCGAACGTTCTGACCTGAATTATGACGCGCCGGAAACCTGGAGAAGGAGCAAGATGGCCGAGTCCTCGCCGAGAGCGGTCGGTAAATTGGTCCATGCCGCCAGGATGAAGTCCTCTCCATATCTGAGTTCGAGCGAGGACATTGCTGCGCCCGTCTACCAGAAGATACTGTCCGCTTTCAAGGCATGGCAGCAAGGAAGCGGTAAGGGCGACACTGTCACGCCCATCAAGTGCAGCGTCGCCGCTACGCGCAAGTCTTCAAACCGGCGTGAGGGCTGTCCTACACAATTGACTATGGGCCTCGAAGTGCTGACCCTTTAATTGTATTGTTGGAATTCGTGTGGATATGTTCAGTGCACGGTCATATATCAGTTTTTTTAGGTATTCACCGGAAATATTTTGAGCAAAGTATAGATAATGCAAATCATTTATCAAATATGCCAGCGTTTGAAATTTTTACGTAAACAATACTACAAGAAGAGAACTTTTAAATTTCGAAAACGTATCGGATTACACCCCCTCAATCTGAAGGTTACACTTAAAGAGATTGCCCGTTTCCGAATGATAACATTAATATCATCTCACCCAGAGAAAATTAAAAATTTTGAAAAACGTTTAATACCACAGATCTTTAAAAACACTGCAGTAAATGAAATATGGAATTGAGTTATACCCAATGACACTCGTAGCAACCAAGAAATGACCAAAACAAATGGTACATTATAGAAAACATTTTGAATTTAATTTAAATGCGACAATTTACAGTTATACAAAAACCACAACCTAATTATTATAACACACTTGATTTACCTTTTCTGAATCGAAGTGTTGAATTTTTTTGAAAGGTATCTGCACATGCACGTAATTGTTGCAGCAATTCCTCCTATAGCATAAATAACTGGCGGGAACCTGTGCTGTTCAAGATGCCTTCAATAATATCCAATACAGAAAAATAAGATTTCGCACACTCATGAGCTCTTACAATTACGTCTTTACGCTTCATCGAAAGAATTGATTTCATTGCGCCAACAAAAAATTCGTTGATATAGAGTCGACTATGTACTCGCTGATACACGTTGAGCTAATAATACCAAAAACTTTGATTTTTAGATTACTTCTTTGGGGATATCACATATTTAAGTACATCTTTAGATTAACAAACCAAATTAGTTTTTTTTTTTTTTGCATTTCAAATTTTGTTTAACCGACAAAATATTTTACATTATCAGCTCCTTATTTCTTTAGCCGTACTAACAAGTATTTGTTGGCTGAATAAAAATTTCTATCAATGTCGACTTCATACTTCTGTGTCATGACGTAGTTTCGTGCATGCCGCTAGATGACACTGCTAATAACAGCCTGTAAAAATATTACCCTCGAATGAAGTTCTTTGTTTACGTACAATTTAAGACATATTAAACCGCTAACTGATTTACTAATAGTCGTTTTACACAATGTATTCTCAGTTTTAGAGTAGCGAATGCGTGTAATATTTTTCTTCATATTATACGCAGAGTGAGACGGAATTTGACAGACCAATTTCGTAAGGCGATTACTTATACAAAATAAAGTGGAAAATATGCCGGTCAATTCCTACATAAGCTGAATATTGAGCCTTTGAAAATCGATATTTTAAAAATGTATTTTTTGCGAAATACTAATAACTAAGTAAAATTAAATCACTTTTCTTCTATTTTTTTTTATTTTATCGTGATCTTCAACTTAATAGCAAACTCTCATAAAACCCCCTTCCACCCCCCTTCCCACACGCGGTAATGAAAAGAACAGTGGTGGCCATTCTCAGCTTTAAATCACAATTTTCATGGACTCATATGTATCTTATTATTCAATTTAGGTAGAAATTATCTTGGGTGTTATCTATTTTATTTTGGATATGGAATCTGCTCACAAAGTTTGGTGGTTAAATTCCATCTTAACTTGCATAGCAAATGTAATGTATGCTAGCAATAATTGTTGCCAAGGAAAGCAGGCTTAAAACGCCAATATGAGTGTACATTAATGCTTCGCCTCGCGAATTTAAATCACAGTTGAAATTTTGGATGCAACTGTGATGAAATGTGGGCTGGATAGGTTTATGTTTAACTACCTACATTATTTTTCTTTGTTTGCCGTGTCTATGTAATTGTTTGTGGCGAGATTTTAGTGGATGGAATTACGAATCGTCACTTGAGTTATCAAATGCAAATACAGACATTTTGTTTCGTATGACTACCGGAATTTACTGCTCGATTCATAACCCATGATTTTTCAACTGATTCCCAATGTTAACATGCTAATCGGAGGATCCAAATCCCATTGGTTGGAAATGTAACTTGATGCAGAATTTGTTGTTGAAGCGTGGTTGATGCGGATAAAACGCTGCTCGGCCGTCGTTCCTGATGACTGTCAAGGGACCCGCCTACTTGGAGCTGTTTTCCACAGTTGAGACCGAGAAGCGCGGGGGTGATAAGCGCGACACTTTTTCCTTTAAAGTGGTCTTTATTGACATATTGACCGATACACTTGCCGTTGGACAGAGCGTGTGTGACGTCTGACGAGCTCAAGTTAGACCGACTTGATGACAAATGCACAGTACACATGTGCGCGACACGCGAACTAATCTGCCGCTGAGGAACCGGGGCGCGAACTGCCGACCTCCGACTACAAGTCGCCACTCTGCCTCTGAGCTACGAGGGCAGAGCACATTGCCACGCTGCTAAGCGCAAGGCACTGAACTCGCGTACCGTACTCTCGCCGTGCTGCGTCTAACTATAGGGTTTTAAGCGGTGAATCTATAATTTTATTAGTGGAAAGTCTGTGCAACCCCTAGAGTAATTTCGTATGAAGCTGACCACAATATTTTCAACTCTTTGAAAAAGTCATTTTTATCTATTCTGCGGGGCTAGGAATGTAGCTACAATGTGCGTGACATCTTGTAAGCACTCGCCAAGCCACGACTGAAGTGTTCTGTTCTTTTCGTCGATGAGTANGCTACAATGTGCGTGACATCTTGTAAGCACTCGCCAAGCCACGACTGAAGTGTTCTGTTCTTTTCGTCGATGAGTAAATTAGACGCATGTTTAACAGTTTCGCTAAGAAAAGTAAATTTCAAACACTCTAGAGTGCAGTTCAAGCGCCAGTTACATGGAACTATTAGCGGGGTGAAATACAAAACGTCACCATCGGCCCTAATGAGACTGCAGTAGAAAAACAGCACCGGAAAACTGCACGTGCACTGTTTAGATTTTTGTAAATTAATTAGAATTTTCAATCTGCAAAGACAAAAACCTCCTCATTTACAATCAACGGAAACTCTTCAAATGTTTTGTAAATTCAGGACCAATGCCGAAGTTACACGAAAATANACATTAGACGCATGTTTAACAGTTTCGCTAAGAAAAGTAAATTTCAAACACTCTAGAGTGCAGTTCAAGCGCCAGTTACATGGAACTATTAGCGGGGTGAATTACAAAACGTCACCATCGGCCCTAATGAGACTGCAGTAGAAAAACAGCACCGGAAAACTGCACGTGCACTGTTTAGATTTTTGTAAATTAATTAGAATTTTCAATCTGCAAAGACAAAAACTTCCTCATTTACAATCAACGGAAACTCTTCAAATGTTTTGTAAATTCAGGACCAATGCCGAAGTTACACGAAAATACTTTTCGCCTCTTCAAACCCACAATATTTTACGGGGTAAATTAAACATCCACGTCACTTGCATCTTGTATAATATTAATATTTTTAAGGTAACGTGGAATGTCAAAATTTAGTACCAACGCCCAGAAACGGTCGGAAATACTTTGCCCTAAAATTAACAAACAAGGAAGCTAAAATGTTCACCTTGCTTTTCTTGCGATGATATAAATTTAGTTAGTGTTAAAATCCTTTACCACAACAAAATATTAAAATCATTTTTATTTATTGTTAATGTAGTGCAACACCCGTATAACGAACACCGAGCTACTAATATAATATCGTTAAATAATTCGAATCACACAGTAAAAATAGATTAACGAATGTACAGTAAGTTTACTATATTCAGAAAGTTACTGAAATCACCATTAAAGTTGAGTACTGCGTAAACATTTTTTCTAATTTTATATCAAATGAAGAGATTTGGGCGGCTCTTAACATCGAGGTCTTGAGAGCAATTTGATATAAAGATTCCAAAATAATTTTAACTAGTTTTTAATAATTTTCTGGAATCTTCGCAAACATTGTATACAAGAAGATGGCAAAGTTTTTATTTGTAAGTAATTATTTATGTCGATTTTCTAATAGTTGTAAAAAAAAAAGCTCATTTGCGAAAGAAATAATCACCACGCAGGGTTGTCAAGCTGCAACAGGAAGGGGAGTGCACACGGTCGCAGAATTCCCTGGACGTATCGCCGCGCCTTCAGTGTTCCTTCAGTCACGAGCAGTGAGGAGCGGGGATCGTAGGAGAAGGCACACCACGCCATGACACCTCTCATTGGGGCGATGTGCCACTCTACAATGAAGCGTGGATCACGGCGCTCTGGCCGGGATGTCGCCAGACTCGCAGTGAGCGGTCGTCTGTGTCCAGACAGAAACGTGATTCGTCGCTGAACACGCTGTCATGCTGGCCCTTGCCGGCAGAAGGTCACACGTGCCCGGCGATTCTCATGTGGTAATGGACGCCGCGACGACAGATCCCGCTCTGCTAGCNCCGGCAGAAGGTCACACGTGCCCGGCGATTCTCATGTGGTAATGGACGCCGCGACGACAGATCCCGCTCTGCTAGCCGCCTGGATGCGGTACTGGTGGACACACGCGTAACCCCAGCTGCCGTGACATGTCCCTGGATGGTGCGCAGTGATGNCGCCTGGATGCGGTACTGGTGGACACACGCGTAACCCCAGCTGCCGTGACATGTCCCTGGATGGTGCGCAGTGATGCCTGTGGGGTGCTTACAGCCTGTCGCACGATGAAACGATCCTCTCTGCTGGTGGTCCACCGGGGTCCACCCGAACCTTCTCTACGGGCGTGTGTACCCTCCTGTTCCCACTGCGTCCAGCACGTACTCACAGTGTAGGCAGAACGGTTCAAGTTGCAAGCAATATGCCAAAACGTCCAACATGCCTCTCGGAGGCTGACGATGCGGCCTCTTTTAAACTCATTCAGCTGCTTGTCGAATGCGCAATCGGGGCATACTTCGTATTCACTCAACTTGGCTCTTTGGCTCACGCTGCTACTAAGGCCTCATTCTGTCTCTTGCTCTTGCAGTATTGAATGATGAGGGATATGTATGCCTCCTAGTGGCTCATCTACGCAAGCAGACCGCATTCAACGCAAATGGGATACATGTTGGGTTATGAGGATACTGTGTGGCAACCTTCGTTGTACTTGCGCGATTACTTAATGGGGATTTCGCTAATGAGTGTACATTTATATATTTTTTAATATTATAAATGNCGTTGTACTTGCGCGATTACTTAATGGGGATTTCGCTAATGAGTGTACATTTATATATTTTTTAATATTATAAATGTAGCATATTGTTACGTTTTATTTGTTATTATAAATGTAACATAGTGTCACGTTTTATTTGTACATATCTGATATTTTTTCCTTTGTAGAATAGTGCAATAATATTGTTCGACTTTTAAGTATTTNACGTTTTATTTGTACATATCTGATATTTTTTCCTTTGTAGAATAGTGCAATAATATTGTTCGACTTTTAAGTATTTTCATATAGCTTCAATGCCATGTTATAGAGAAGCATTATGCTCTGTATCTTAGAATAAATGCATGTTGATAAAGCTTCGAAATAAAACGGCAAGGGTTAAATTTTGTATTTTAGTTTATTATTTTCTACCCAGAAAATCGAGTACACAGCATGACAAACATTAAACCTCTGGTGTGATCTGCTGAAATGCCTTATTCCCGTGTTTATCTTGAGCAGCATGGTGTTTAAGGACAGTGTCTCGCCACAGTCGAGAGTTCATGGTTCGTGCTGCGTAATGTCCTGTGGGAAGCTGCAAACACGAATTTTAACACTCGGTGTTTTATGACGACCCATTCTCGAACATCGTGGGTCATCAGATAGTTGTGCAGACGGCGTTCNTTTAACACTCGGTGTTTTATGACGACCCATTCTCGAACATCGTGGGTCATCAGATAGTTGTGCAGACGGCGTTCATCGATAAAGTTAAAACTAGGTAAGAAAGAATGTCAAGAGCAACCAGTAGGGGTTCCATACAACTTAGAGGATGGATACACTCGCTGCTTGTGAGCCACNTCATCGATAAAGTTAAAACTAGGTAAGAAAGAATGTCAAGAGCAACCAGTAGGGGTTCCATACAACTTAGAGGATGGCCACTGTAGCAAAAATACACTCGCTGCTTGTGAGCCACAACGAGATATGTAAGCTCTACGTCAATAGTACGATCTGTAGTGCGAGAGCATTGAGATAGCACAAAAGCCTAGACTGATAGGTTTGTTTGAAGTGTAGGATTAGTGAGTATAAGAGACGATGTGTGTGGCAGTAAGTGTAGCAGTGCCGGTTGTGGAGGACAATGTGGCAATGCGTACGGCCCGCTACACGGCAGCTAGACAGAGGCACCGGGGTGGGGCACAGCCAGAGTGCCTGGCTCCCTGCAGTCGGAGAGTCAACGTCCTGGCAGGAACGGGTTTGCCAGCGGCTGCCTTGCAAATATGCCGGCTCCTAGCAGCCGCGTCTTCCCCAGCGAGCCTGCGCCTCCGCATGCCACGGTCGGCCTGCACCCGCATTCCTTACTTCATCCTACCTTTCTTCCTTGTCTTCCTTCATCTACGTATACTTCCATTGCCTTTTTTAAAACTACGCCTTCATCTCTCCACCATTATCATACATGCACGCTTCTCTTATACGTGATGTGTCTTGATTCTTTGCAAAACCGAGCGTGGCGGTGTAATGGCAAACCACTGGACTCGACCTTGGCAAGACCAGGGTTTGATTTCTTGGCCAGCCAGCCTAATTTCGTTTTCCATGGTTTTCCCGAAATCACTCCAGGTGAATGCTGGGATGGTTCTTTACTACAGGCCATGGCCTATTCCTTCCCGTTCCTGCATCTCTGAGCATCTAATGACCTCGCTGTTGACAAGACGTTTAGCCCTATCTACCTACCTTAATTATTTTCTGCTGTGTTTTTGTTAAATTTACAAATTATTGTAATGTTATTCATTTACTGCTTCTAAAAACATGGCGATCCATTGTAACTCAAGCATGAATTACGTTTACATCCAATATATATGTAGCATTAAAATTTCGATAAAATAAAATAATTGAGAAATCAAATAATATGTCATCACTTTCTTAGTAGTTGGCACTAATTTTTACATATCTTCGTTGTTGGTCTAATATCAGTAGATAAACTGTAAATTTAGCGATTTTTCATTTCTGCTTGTTTGAGTAAACCGCAGTAGCTTTGATTATATCTCACGATTTAATTACAAATCAGTAAAAGAATCATGTACCTGTGAAATTAGGTCACAGAATTTATACCTCAGGATTTCACAATCCGCAGTTGTGAAGTTAAGACATATTGTGTTTAATTTGCTGGTAACTAAAAGTTATGTTATATTACATTATGTATCTGTGCTTTGAATGTACATTATAGACTGTTAATGATTAATCGATCACTTTTGAAAATAACCTTTGAAAAATTTCTGCCTGTTGGATATAGAAAATAGTGCACCACAAGAAACCATGCAGCAACCACGAAACGATGTAAAAAGCGAAAGTAAGGGCTGGTGAGCACATGACCCCATGCAAGTGCGTTTGCATTTGACCCGGCGATGGTGTTGTAAGCACCGCACAACGGTCGCATTAACGCAATAATCACCAGATGATACCAAGCAAATAAGCAAAGTAAAGAAGAATGCTGGGATGGCGCCAAAAACGTCGCTTTACGCAATTGACGGACTTCAGAAGAAGACTAAAAAATTAGGCTAAAAAACACAGGATTGTCGTATCGCCGTATAATCCACAATATGGATTGTTCGAAGTAGAAAGATTTGGGGAAGTCTGAGGCAAGGGAGCGGGGATTCGGAGCCTCGGAGCTGTTCATGCTCTGTCATTACGATCGGTCAGCGGCTATACTGGATCCAGGTGATTTTGATCTTGACCTTTGACCTTGACCGTATGTCTGTGACCCTTGACCCTATGCCTGTGACCTTGGATTCCCTTGGACCCAAAAAAATCACAAAATACTCCAAAAAATTAAAAACTTACAAAAAATTATAAAAGAGATTAAAAATATAATCTAAAATTATCAAAAAAAGTATTATTTAAAAATTTAATAAATTCTTACCTTCATGGAGGCTTCCCATGGCGCCACGCCCAGCAGACGACTGACTCCCTTCCAATCAATCACATTGTATTAACCTTCCTCTCCCATACACCTTCACATTTGTTCATTCTGTCAAATGCACTCTACCCGCCAAATTGGTTTTTTCGTTTGTCATTTGTTTACATTTCCAACGCCTAGGTTGCACTGATGACTCCGACCAACATGTTAGATCTAGGTGACCTCCAACATTACCGCACATCTGTCTTGACCCTGTGTCCATAACCATGGATAACCTTGAATCCAAAAAGAAATTCAATTTTTTTTATTAAATCCCGAAAATCCTAAAAAAATATTAAAGAATTATTTTTTTATTAATCTTTATATCTATCTCGCAATCTTTCAATCAATCAGCATCTCAATCAGCAATCCACAACAATCTACAGAAATTCCACCCACCAAATCACACACCAATCCACACACCAATCCACACTAGTCCTTCGCAATCCTCCTCTACAATCCATAGCAATCCACTACAATGCTTATCAATCTTCCTCCACATACAACAGCCACCCATGCCAATCCTTCGATCAATCCCAATCCTTCGATCAATCCCAACCCTCAGCAACCCTCCTCTGCAATCCACAACAATCCTTCGCAATTCTCCTCCACAATCCACAGCAACCCATGCCAATCCTTCGATAAATCCCAATCCTTAGCAATCCTCTTCTACAATCCACAGTAATCTATGTCAATCCTTCGATCAATCTCAATCCTTAGTAATCCTCCTGCGCAATCCACAGCAATCTATGTCACGCCTTCGATCAATCCCAATCCTTAGCAATCCTCTTCTGCAATCCACAGTAATCTATGTCAATCCTTCGATCAATCCCAATCCTTAGCAATCCTCCTCTGCAATCCACAGCAATCCATATCAATGCTTCGATCAATCCCAATCCTTTGATCAATCTCAATCTTTCGATTAATCCTAATCGTTCGATCAATTCCAATCCTTAGNCTGCAATCCACAGCAATCCATATCAATGCTTCGATCAATCCCAATCCTCTGCAATCCACAACAATCCATGTCAATCTTTCGATCAATCTCAATCCTTCGATCAATCTCAATCCTTCGATCAATCCCAATCCTTCGATCAATCCCAATCCTTCGATCAATCCCAATCCTTCGATCAATCCCAATCCTTCGATCATTCCCATTTTTTCGGTCAGTCCCAATCATTCGACCAATCCTTCGGTTTGGCCTCCACCCATATGTAAAGAAATTACATTCGTTCACCAACTATCTCCAAATTTGTACATGTCGACAGAATTAATGTTTTGTATGCAGTCAACTATCCATGCATTTTTATACTAAAGTCTTTATTATCATTCGATATGCAGATATTTCTGTTAATAGTCGAGTGCTCATAGCACCACTTTAAAGTTGTGATGGAAAAAAGTATACAACAGACAAAAGTTAAGAAAAACCAATTATTTTATACTAATAATGATTTATTATTATTTTCTGATTACAATTTTAGAAGAAAGGAGTTCATTACATAATGGTATATATCCCCGATTCTTCAGTATACTAATTATTGAAGATATCTCGTTAACGTGCGTGAGATCCCAGCATTTTTGAAGGCCAATCAAATATTTGAGTCTATCAACAAGTTCATTCGGGTCTTCGGGGCATAGGTGGCCAGTATTCTCGGCATCTTCTGCCTTCTTCATGTCGCTTGTTGCAGCAAATGTGTTCGAGGGGTGTGTCAGTGCATCGAGAAAATCGCCATCATCGTCTTCAGCACTATTACTGTCTTCACGTTCATTTTCATCAATACCCTCTTCATGGTCATCTTCACCTGCTGTTTTGTATTCTATATTATATTTGCTTTTCTTTGTAGAAGGAGTTGTATGATCATCAGTATTTAGAGCCGACGACCGTTTACTTTGAAGATCGTTGACTTCACGCGAAAGTCTTGCAAGTGTACATTCCATACAAATCGACTATACTGCACTCATTCCGTCTTTATCATTAACTGTTTCATCATAATCACCTGTCGAATCGGTACCCATCGATGCACTTGCTGACTCCCAGCTGACGAATCCTTGCAGATCTAGGTATGTTCTTTCAAAGTATCACCTTGCACAAAAACAGCATAAGACCAATGTCATAATGCTTCATTGGGCGAAAAGAACTCTTCGTACAGGCCGTTCTCTCATGTCGACGAGCATTTTGACAATAGGTGAAAACTCGATCGCAGAATCGGCACTGGTGACAACCAGTTAGAGATGATTCAGTTCGCACTCGATGATCGTGAACGTCAAATGCACGCCTTTATATTCGCAATTCATCTTCGTGGTATGACGAGAGCACTTCTAAATCGATGTTCACCTCACAGTGTCAGAAAGTCAACTGCCATTTTTTCTATATAAATGTTGTTCTTTTTATAGTTAAGAGCCTAGCTTATGCCTCCAAAGGTCTTCTACCATAACATTTATATGTAAAAATATGGAAGCGCTCTGAGAAAACTCACATACTCGTTCGCCCCAGAAGCTATTTTTACTGGCGGGCATGTTATTCAGCGTGCCCATTCAAATACACTGCTGGCCAAAGAAAACAACGCACATGGAAGGTTTCATCGGATGGTAATGAAACATTATTTACGTAGTGATACAGATGAGTAATACACATAAACACAAAGGCTCGTTTCACACGAGCGGAAATTCTGCGGAGCGGCTGCGCTGCTCACTATGACTGCAGGTTTAAGTGGTGTCGTTCAAAGAGGACGGGAAGTGTGAGGCAGCGGAACGTCCCCACTTGTCGTCCGCGTCGCCCTCAGCGGAGTGGAAGACGCGCGGCGATCGCGCCTTTCCTGCCGACTGTTGCGTCTGATGGCATCGTTCACAAGAACGGGCGCGGCAGTTGTGCGGCGAGAGCTGTTGTCAACACTTCGGCACATCAGTATTTGTTGTTTACCTATAGCGGCGTCGTGTTTTCGGTGCAATGAGTGACTTTGACGTAGAGAAAATTGATTTGGAAGTGTTTTAATGGAAATAGAGAACATGGCATGTATCTGGGATGTGAGGAAGAAAGAGAAAAAAAACAGAAACCAAAAGTATTCAGCCTGGAATGAAACATGTTGCGCAATTTGTCCTCATTTCTTGGAATGTAGTAACACGGAAAGGAAAAAAAAAAAAATGTTTGAAAGTATTTCTTATCAGGTGTTTTTACATTATAAGAATATAATTAAATTGTATTGGTTTAACAATTAATTTAATTAGTGGAAATCATAAATATTTCGGAAAAATTATATGGATATACAAATGTTAATACCTTGTTACAAAATAATGCACACTCCAATTAATTTACAAGTTATTGTAACCAATAGTCCCAATTTTTGCCCCGTTAAATATGTGCCACACGTACAGCAACAATGCCAATACATAATACAAATTTAAACGTCATATTTTACATGTTATCACAAAATATTCCACACTCCAATTAATTTACAACATATTGTAGACAACAATCATTGCTTTTTTCTCAATAATGTACGACGCTTCAGTTAATTTACCAGATACTGCAGACCACAGTCTCTATTTTAAATATTTTCTTTAAATATCTACCACACAAACAGCAACCATACCAGTACATAACTGAAACCAACATAGTGACAAGACTGTCGAAAAAATGCATTGGTCAGAAGTCAAATTTTTTTGTCTTGCCATGGTACTTTACCAGCATCACTTACAAAATAATTAGGATGTATTTCCCTGTTTTGCACTGCTGACACAATTTTCATCCAAACCAGTGAAAGATATAAAACCAGTCACAGTAAGAGTGTCTTCGCTTCGATGGCCATCTCTTACACATACAAAATTGTGTAGAACACATGTCTTTGTGATGTCAACATCAAAATCCACATTCACATTCATCACTCTATGGAACACTCGCCATTTGTGTGACAACATTCCAAACGTACATTCAACATACCTACGAGCTCACGACAAACGGTAGTTTAAAATATTTTTCTTGTGACATAACAATTTCCCTCCATAAGGACATTCTACATATTTTGACAGTCCAAAAGTCTCGTCACCTATAACACATGTTGGAAAGTAGTGATTCCATTAGTGTTTGGCAAAGGGGAGGACTAGGTTCATTTAGTTTATTTTCTGTCAGGCATGTCCACAAAGCAGAATTATTGAAAATCATACTGTCAGAATCTTTGCAAAACGACACAATATCAATAAATACGAACTTGTAATCAGAGTCAGCGATGGCTAGAAGAACAATTGAAAAGAAGTCTTTTTAGTTATAATACAAAGAGCCGCTCATTTTTGGCTTCACTACTCGCATATGTTGCCATCGATGGCCCCTAAGCAATTAAGGAAATTTGTATGATTCTGAAACCCACTTGCAATTACTTTCCAGGTTTCTTCTGTTGGTTCAGGTATACAAGGGCCCCATCAGCGTGGACCATATAGCACAACACACACTTCTGAGGATTTCGCTGGCTGTAGACATGCCACTTCTGTATGTGTAATGCAGATCAACTAAGCAGCAACCAGTAGCCAAGTACCTGAAAGCAAAATATTTTCGTAATCAACAAACACTGTTTTGTTGCCATGTCGAATGTTCCAATTTAAATATAAGTATTCGCTGATTTCTCTTGGTTTTAGGTCAAAAACTTCAATAACAGAAACGACGTTACATACGTGATTAGTATCCAAAGTACGATAAGAAAGTGCAGAAATGTGGTTCAGCAGCTGTCAAGAAATTTAAATACATTTATGCTGACCAGTTGAGCTTCTGGTCACCTGTTCTGAAAATGAGGGTAGTTTCAGCATCGAGTTTACAGGAAGATGGGGGAAGAAACGCAAGTTTCCATCACAAGACTGTGCGGACGATCCAGTTACACCAGGAGATAGGGTATCACATGGTGAAACTTCAGCAAGTTCGAGGACAAAAACGGGAAAGTCGAAAAAAAAAAATCAAAACAAAATTACCTAGAAACAAAACTGTTACAGTTTTTGGATCGCCCTGCCATACCTGCTCCTGTTGTTGAAGACAAGGACAAATCTTTTCTGGAATCTTTACTGCCTACATAACAAACCTTTGCCATCAACCAAAAACTTGAGTTTCAGGCAGAGGTATTACATGTCTTGCAACGCATCAGACGCTCGAAAGNCTTTTAAAAACACCTGCGCAGCATTTATCTGTTCCAAGACCCTCCTGAGCACTTTGTGCAATGTTGCCTGTGCCACCATGACATTCGTCCTACCAATCGCCACTCTATCTCCCTGGGCACAAGCAGTTCCAGAACAGTCAAGTTGAAAACAATTGGGCACGTCCTGGACAGTCGACTGTGATTTCACAAGACTTGATTTCTTCAGCAACGAACACTGAGATGTCTCCATACTCAGATGATAACCACATGTAATAAACATAATGCATGCGTAATTTTTAGTCATAAATGAGCCTTTTTCTCTCAGTTATATGCTACTTTCAACTTGTGGTCCATGTCTTGTAGCGAAAAGTAAAAACAAAACAAATATTTCTTTCAGAATAATATTGGAAATACTATAACTATACATTATTTCATGTTAATTTTAAACGTAAATATTTATTTGAAGTTAAATAACATTTTTAAATACTTCGAGTTCTTTAACAGTAAACTATCAAACTCACTGTAATAACTTTTTTCGAGTGTTTAAAATAAATTCTAAGTTATTACATGTTTAATTTAATCTCATCTTTATGAAAATACTAGTATGTGATTAATTTCCCTTTTCTCAGTGTTATGGCCACCATTTCCATTGAAGCTATCACCTGTTTCATGTTCGTCTCTTCTTTCTTTAAAATATTTTACAGAGAACAGTACAATTCTTCGAAACTTGCGAACGACATTCTGAAATAATTAACAATTTTATATTCGTCCTCGAAGCTGCTTAAACAAAATACTATTCTTGTTCTTTCTTTCCAACGTACACAGTGCCATGTAGGCAAGTATTGCACGGTGACGATCGTCCTTGGCGACTGTCAGCTCCACCGCAACCTACAGCCTCCCGCGCGTCTTCCGCACAGTATCCGCTTACAAACCGTCGCCTGAAAAACGCTCCGAGCGGCGTTCGCTCCGCAGAATTTCCGCTCGTATGAAACGAACCAAACACAGAGCAGCAGGGAAATTCCGGCCAGTGCCCTCTCTGCTTTGCGCTGGTTTTTGCTGTGCCCTTCCATCTAGACCCTTCCTGGGGTGTGTCCATGGCATCAGACAACCCTGCTATAACCGCGATGCATTCATCCATTTATAACATAACTCCGTCATGAGGTGTCTAGGACTTGCCCTGAGACGCGTCGCTAGCTCCTACCGACCTAGCTACTAACGTGCGTGTCGGAGGACACACAACTGTGAAGGGGCTCACGTCGGCGTAGCGAGCCCCCAGCTCGCCAGAAACAAACATTACAAATAACACTGGATCCATGACTACAGTTCAAAGTAAAATTTTATTTGTGTGCGTGTTGAGAGAAAATGGTTACTTTTGCACATTACAGATAGTGTTAAAATTGTTCGTTTATGTAAGAACCGATTATCATTTCACTGGTTTCAGATGTCGTGTAATTTTGTTGTGGATGTGACCTTATGTGCATTGGTTCATTCTATAAAACCAATTAAGCATTGCATATTAATACGTTAAAGTTGCACAATGTGTATTTTATAAATTTTTTATTTCATAATTTTGAATTATCCTACGCACAATATGCCACATTTTGTAAACAACAGTCTTGAAAGTGTAAAAAAAATATATATCTGCTTTAGTTAAAAAATATAAATTCTTTAATATTTTCCCAAAAAATTACTATTCAGCAAAAACGTTCATAAAAATAGCTCAGCCTTTTAAGTGATGTTTGCTATCATTGGCTTTTTGTTTGGTTACGATGTGACAAGAAACACGTGTTATGTAATATGAGTTAGGGCAGTATGCTTTAACTCCTTGTGTCTCCAGGATTGTTTTATGAATGTACAATAGGACTTCGTTAAGTCGGCTCCCTTTAACTCGAATCTCTGGGTAACCCAGATCGATTTGGGGGTAACAAATAAAAATTAGTATAATATGTAATAAAAATACGAAATTTAATAAGAAGCCTTGCCAAAGAGAGCTACAACTTCCAAATAAACATTTCAGAAACAAAATACGCATTTTGTGTGAGAATTACAGGCATAAATTGTAATCTGTACATATGTTTCAAACGTGTTTTGTTCAATAATGATAATGAGCATTTTCTGTAAGTACTCTGCATGTTTGGTTTTTTATTGATTTTTGTCACATTCTGCGGTACATCCAGATATTCGTTATCCCGAATCGGCTCCAGTCCAAACTGATACGAATCAACGAAGTTCTACTTTACCTGCAGCTTATGACCTTACTAGACCCTGCCTGGTCTACGAGAAGCCTTTATACACTATAGCGACCACGTCATTTGAATACAAGTGTATAGAGGTGTGATAACTTTCATCGTGCACCAATGGGTATGTGAAATGTGTAAAATTTGGTAGCAGTGTCCGACGGCGTAGGCCCGAGGTCCTTGAAGAACTAGTTTCCCCTGCAGGCGGTGTGCGCGCGCTCGGCTGAGACTCGTCTTCGTAATACGCTCTAATGATATCCGCGGCTCACTCCTTCTATCATCCCGCGGGCCTGCGTGCTCATTGGCCAGCAAGGGCGAGCGAAAATTAGTGGTTTGTTCAGCAGATGCCATTAGATGGGCGGCAATAAAATAAAAAAAAAATAGCGATGACCACAAAGAAGACGAGGACGGGCAGCTGTGAGGAAGCCGAGTGTATGAAAACCGTGGCAGGACCTGTGTGCTGGTGCAGCGTGGAAGGTTTATTCTACTCAGGTTGGGAAGCTTAATGCTTTTAGTTTGGCAACCAAAATTTTTCTCCACCAGATAAGCGTAATGTCGCATGTGTATTGGATTTTTTCTATTTTATACGTTTAAAAATAAAATAATTGCAATAATCATAAAACAAATATAAAATAACTTCTTAAATAAGTGAAATCTTTCTCATTTATTATTCACATAGCTTACAATTTTAATTAAAAGTAATATCATTGGAACACTAGCGCTTTCTTAGTGGCGGAAATTTTCCCTACGTAACACTCTCCCATAAGAAAACTCGTTTTGTTACTAACCTGAGTAAAATTAACCTTAGAAAAAGTAATCTGCATTTAAGAATGGTGAATTGTGATCACGGTGTGATATTTCGCTGTTGTCGTATTGCATGAGACATGTAGTGAACAGCTGCGCCATCTATGAGCATCCGTGTGGACTATTGTATCTAAATCTATGTGACGTCACGCAATTTCCTTTGGTATTTCTTTGACTTGTACAGAAATGTAAAATTCCCTGACTTCTCCAGGTTTACCCTGTTTTCTCCGATGCTAGCCACTCTATCATAAGACACGCCCGCACGCCCCCTTTACACGCTGGGACAACACTACAGCCAAGTGGCTTTCTTATTACATAGAAATAAATGAAATGTGTTAATCTACGCAAACGTATATCTGGAAGCACACCTTTCTTCTGGCATGCAGTCTCATGAAACATTATGTTTCTTTAGTTTATTCCACCGTTGTAGGATAATTTTGTTGCTGTGTGTAATCATGGCTATTATTATAAATTATTTCTTGACTGAACATTTTTTTCGTCGTCACAGCAAGCATAAGCATGGCGGGAAAATGTGATTTTACGGGCAAGCGTAGAATTTGGAAATAAAATATTTACGGAAATAATAATTTTAACACTTTTAGTGGTTCTCGTTGAATTTATACATTGTATTGTGTCTTGTCTTTGTATCGTGATATTGTTTCTGGCGCTGACAGAGCTAGTTTTTAACTTCTGTGTCACCTTTTCCAATGCGGCCTCATTGTAAATACAATTTCTTAGCAATTAATTAATACACGTTACTCCATGCTACATCCAAGAAAAGAAGGCCATGTTGATACCGCCCATAAACATGTTTGTAATTTTTAGGAAACAACACAAAAATATTTACAATTTTTGCCACATATGTGGGTCAGGGAAATGTAAATGGATACCCGGAGAAGCTAGGGAAATGCCAGGAAATTTCTTACAACTTCTCTTCAAACAACATCTTCAAACTTCTCACCATAGCCATCCAGAGGATTTCGGGGGCCTGTGGGAAAGTTGTTTAAAGGGCCCGCTATTTGACGCTAAACTNAGGATACTGCTCACCATAGCCATCCAGAGGATTTCGGGGGCCTGTGGGAAAGTTGTTTAAAGGGCCCGCTATTTGACGCTAAACTGCGATCTCAGAACATTACCTAGGTACAAAACGTACCTTCTACGTTCATTCTAAATTACGGGTAGGCCACATGTTGCTTGGAAACGGGTTTACAGTTTGCTGTCAATCTAATAAACATTTATGTTTAAGAAGAAAAATAGTTCCCTTTTTCTCAATAAAATATTGTAAATATCTATATCCG
Source organism: Clitarchus hookeri (assembly GCA_002778355.1). Lineage (NCBI taxonomy): Eukaryota > Metazoa > Arthropoda > Insecta > Phasmatodea > Phasmatidae > Clitarchus > Clitarchus hookeri. Next base: position 176,183 of record NQII01002627.1, on the reverse strand, counting down.
ATATAATAAGTTTCCTGTTTTAAATTAAGTCGCGACACTGCACTTACCTGTCTTATGCTCTCCATATTTGTATTGTATTCTAAATCTTATACGTCATTTTATGAGTAGGTTTCGCATCGTCATACGGCAATGACAGTAAATTATACGGGGAAAACCTCCCTAGTTTTAATAGCTTAGAGGGGCCCTCTGAAATCGGGAGCCGGGGGAAAGTGGCGTACTTGCCCCCTTGTGGGGTGCCCTGCTACTCGCCACACTGTGATAGCGTCAGTGGACCACGGAGGCAGCTCCAGAGGGCGGAAGTACCGGGGCGAGGTGCTTCTCCGGCCGAACTGCCGGCCGAACTGAGCCGCGATTGTCCCCGGCGATACTGCAAGTAGGATTGCTGACGTCACAGTGCGGTTCGGCCGTGAGCCCCCAGGACAATGACCAGGAAACGAGTCGGGGAGCTGGCGAATACAAGCGCCTCGGGAACTACTTTCCTCCGGCAAAACGAGAAGTAGTCTAACTGTGCGTCGACCCTCGTCTGTTGGTTCTCTCCACAGGGCAGATGTGATCTGAGTTTGGTTATGTACGCGATAACCGCTATAACTTGTTTTGGCTGTGTTCGGCTATCGACATTTAACTCCTCAAGCCACTATGAAAAAGGACGCGTATCTACTTTAATCGCTTTCATATGCAAGGGAGTTGGACACACGCCTTACACCCAACATGTATGTAAAAAAAANTAGGCAATACCAACATACATGTTTTCTCAATTCATTTCATTCCTGTTAATTTAGAATGAAATATTAAAGTGTTTTAATTAAATAGATTAAAAAAGTGTGAAGAAACAGTGAGTATACCATACATCCGTGTTTAAGGGACTCGCCTGCCAGCATCGTTTTAATACTTTTTTTTTTGCTGAGAAGCGTGGGAGCTGTAAGGGTTACACTGGCACGCGCTACAAGAGTGCCATCGCCTCTACGGCTCTGAACTGGCGTACAGTGTTCTCGCAGTGCTGCGTGTACCTATGGGACTTTCAGTGATGATCCTATCATTTTATTGATTATAGGTCTGTGGCAAAGTTCAATCCAGGCTCCTATCGTAGTTTGGCTCGTGTCCGACTAGTATGTTTTAAGATACGGCGGTCTTAAGAAGCCGTTTTTAACTGTATTGGAGGGCTTCAGAATAATATTTACAGCACGCGTGGTAACTTTAAACAACTATTCCATCTTCGTCTGGGGTATATCTTTTCGTAGGTAAACACACAGGGAACACGTTAAAGAGTTTCTTCAAAAAAAATGGTTGCCTGTAAAGTCGGTTTTACGGGCGAAGATTTTACGTGACAACGTAGTGCTGCGCGCGCGGCAGACCGATCATAGTTGAGTGGGAGAGAGACGCAAGGCATTCGGCGGGCCTCTCTCTCGTTCGGTGACTCATCGTAACGTTACCGAGCGTTACACTTTTTCATAAGTGACTCCCAGCCGCAACCTAATTTAAGACGTTGTCACGTCAAAAACACAATATCTGTCACTGCAACGAATATTCATTAAACATATTTTTTTAGTAATGCGAGAGCGTCTTTATTTATCAAGCGCGTTATTAATTTCCTTGTGGTTCGTCTAATTACATTTATTAATTGTAAAACTGCGACGCTAGCTCCACCGCGTCGTTCGTCTTTGGAATTGCTTCCATGCAAGGTGGCTTTCTCCTTGGCCGGCTCGGCTCCCCTCCTGTTTCCTCCCCTCATTTCCCTCCCTTGATTACCCCTCCTCGGTGACTCATCGTAACGTTACCGAGCGTTACACTTTTTCATAAGTGACTCCCAGCCGCAACCTAATTTAAGACGTTGTCACGTCAAAAAATTTATAGATACTGTCTCCACTATACTTAATACACTGAACTCAGTTTGCTCTGACTACGATAGATTGGCCATTTGCAAAATGGCGTCCAAGTCGATAGCTAAGAGCTTGACACATTCGTGCTAAGAACGTTCCGCTTGTGCCCACCGTGTGTTGTACAGCCGAAATAGTCCAGGGTAATCAAAGCAAATTAGTCTCAGTTTACTGCTCCATCGATAATAGTGCCATTCAATTATTAAAAACGCACGTATCGGACGTTACCGCTGGCCTGCGGGGTTTCTCGGGGTATTTTTGTTTTCTCCCCGCCTTTGCATTCAGTCGCTGCACCATCCTTACCTTAGTTCACCCTCAGTGGCGCTCAGTACTTGCTATTAAGTGCCAACTAAAGTTAGTAAACTCATTTAAAATTCCCTAAATTGTTCTCCCACCCGTCTCTGAGAAATGGCAGTTGTTTATTCAACATCTCGGACAGAGTTAAATGTTTATTAGAATATGTCCGCGGAATGCTGTCTAGTCTTTCTGCAATCCAAGCAGCATGCAAGGAAAGAGTTGCAATTAAACTGTATAGTGAGAAAATCTTATATTATTCATTTGTTTTGAAAAGCAGGTTTTAAATTACTGCCACGGATAAATGTCCACTATGGTTAGCAGATAACGCGCACAACGTTGATAAACCCGGAGATTTATTTTAACTTTTTAAATAGCCCGGTATTTTTTACAAAATTGTAAACAGGTTGCCAAGATAATATTTGCAACTCCCCAAATAAATTACAGTACATTTTACAATACGTTATATTTTAGTGCAAAGTCTTCTTAACGTTCGTCGACGGTCATTAGAGACAGAACAAGTTGCTCAGAGAAGCAGNGTTATATTTTAGTGCAAAGTCTTCTTAACGTTCGTCGACGGTCATTAGAGACAGAACAAGTTGCTCAGAGAAGCAGGAACGGGGAAAGAATCGGCCATGGCCTGTAGTAAAGAACCATCTCAGCATTCGTCTTGAGTGATTTCGGGAAGCCATGGAAAACCGGACCAGGACTCGAACCCAGGTTCTCCCAAATTCGAGTCAGAATGTAAATAAAAACTACACATATGTTTATTGAATTTGGAGAGAAATGGAGGAACTGAAAGACATACAGACACGTGTCTTAAATGCTATTCGTAAGCAGACCACACTCAGATACGTTAAACGGATTTAAAAAAAAGTGTTTCTGCTGGAGCTCTGCACACCGTTCGGCGGCCCGACCAGGCAGCCGCCTTAATGGAGAAATTGAAAAATTATTACTACTCTTCTCGGCGATGCACCGCGCCTCAGTACACCGTGATACCTCACAGGCTGTAATTGCAACACCTTTATCGCTTCTCTGAGAAGCCTAGACTTCAGTTCGCCGCGTCTCTTGCCTAGGGCCTTCTCCTCCAGACGACGTCAAAGCTCTGACCCCGCCTTCTAGCGCGCGGTATCGCCTGTTCCTCTCCCGGGTGGGGTCAAAGGTCAAAGGACAAGGTCACATGGAACAAATATGGCGGTAATAGTAAGTTATGCAATTTTACTAGCTGACTTTTATGAATTATTCAATATTTAAAAATTTTTCTCGAGTTTTTGTTTTCGAGATCATCCAAGGGTACCGTTATATGGTCAAGGTCACCTGGGCTCAACATGGTGGTTCGGTGGCCTCATAATGTGGTGGCTGGTTGGTCCCAGTCCTTCGTTCCCACTATGCTCAAACATTTAAAATTTTAATTTTATAATTTAAATAAAATATTTAATTTTTTTTTTATAAATATTTGGAAGTTTTTTGGAAGTTTTCGGAATTTTTGGTAATTTTTGGTATTTTTGAGTTTAAGGTAAAAGGTTACTGGGGTCAAGGTTAAAAGTCGAGATCCCATGAATTCAATATGGCGGAAAATATGGCTGACATAACCAAGATGGCTAATGGTTAGTCCTGACTTTGGACCCTGGACCCCTTATATCGATTTGATTTACCCTATGCCTATAAAACCAATATGGCCACCACTACTCTGCCCTCAAAAACGATCCCCCCAAATATGTCCTATGGATAGAAAATTACCTTTCGGGGGATCGTTTTTGCTTTTTTTTAAGGGAAGAATAGGATTTTTTTAACAAAAAAAAGAAAATTTTGAGGGGAAAAGAGAAAGTTTGAAGGAAATTAAGTCGATTTTGAGGGGGGAAAGTGAAATTCTTAGGAAAAATGGCCACCGGCCGACCGGAATGACAAAGCATGAACAGCTCCGACGCTCCGGGCCCCCAGCCGCTTGGCCCAATACATACTATATTCTACTACTTCTATCATCACCACTACTACAGACATTTAACCAAAACAACAGAGGAAACATAACTATGTTTTTGTTTAACTTTATGCAGTAACGGGTATATATTATTATTTTCCATGTTTTGAAAAGTTTATATTGCTGATGTAAGAAGGTTGTTTTTGTTATAAAAGAAAGTATTCGAAATCAAAAGCAATATATTTGAGGAAGAGTGAATAAAAAATCTAAAAGAAATGCACGCTACAGAGTTCGAGTTGTCTACTATTACAATCTCGAAATTTATTTTCATTGGCAGCAATGCAAAAAACTTGCTAACTTTGTGAAACAGAGAATGATTTTTCGTAAAATCCAGTTTACATATAGTTGGTACTCATCAGAAAAAAAAATGGAAAACACAGAAATGTCAGTGGATTTGAAAACTGTCACTTTAATACGACAATTGTCAGGGAATTTTGAGCACAATAGCGTAATGTGACATGCAAGGTATACTTAACAGTTCTATCATCAATCGTGGACCGCTACTATAATGGTATAATTGTGGACAAAATGTTTAGGCGTTTTTCACACACACACACACACACACACACACATATATATATATATATATATATATGGGGTAATTTAGTAATATCAGATAAGTATTTAGTTGTAAAAGTGTGCTATAATGGAAAGGCATCTACCCTTTCAGAAAGATATGTTTATAAAATATCAAATGGTTTGTAAGACGGGGGTGGGGGGATGATATATTTTTTCGTGGAAATCGGATAAATCTCACGAAATTTTCAAATGGTAAAAAGGCGGCAACCTTATAACACACAATTGAAACAACTTTCTTGTCACTGTCCTCTTTTTCTTTTTCGTAAGTAAGTAAAGAATAGAAGTTCGCAATTATGGGCCACTCAAAATAAGGTTACCACAAAAACCAAACATTCGTTATTCGTATGTGGATAACTGAAGTGTGATAACTAAATGTAAAATTAACTGCAATACTTTCAAGAATATCTGGGCACGGAATATTTTTGGCGGGGAATTCGCTGGGCCCCCCCTAACCATGGCCTTACGAACATATATATTGTTTTTTTTTCCGGCTATAATAACTTCATTCCTTTAAAGGAAAAAAAGGCAATAGGAACGGCCGGACGTGCCCATCTGGCGGGAGGGTGGAGGGGGGAGGCAGTTATTACGAAAGATAATGAGTTTTTTTGCGAGTGACTTGCTTTTGTTTCAGCAGCAAGCGCGACTTGGCGCCAAGACACCAGAACGCTTGCTCCGGGGCCGAGTAGAATGACTAGTCATTGATTGTGGTTTAAGCGAGGGGGGGGAGGGGGAGGAAGAACTCGATTCTCCGGAGACGAGGCAGTGAACTAGTAACCAACCACATGTGTCTCCGCCGTGCGTTCGAACTGGTCCATTTGTTAACAAGAGTGATTACGAATTTGTTCACCAAAACGAGTAGTATAATAAATGCCAGGAAAACTGTTTAAACATACGGAAACAAATTTCCGTATGTTTAATATGTAAATATAAAATATAAATACATAAAATTACATACCATTTATTATTATGCTGAGGTGATTTTGCCTTCTTGAGAGAGTCAAATTATTCTTCATTGCCAATATAAATTTTTCAGAGATCGTGTTCACCTTGAATTTCACTTATCACTTGTTTCATTGTAGATAACGTGTTTTAATATTTTTTCTTCTCGCCAAAGAGTCTCACACAGCCGACATTTGTAACAGGCAATGTAACTTAATTTTAAACTTTGCCATGCTTGTACTAAATCTCTGTATCCTGTTGTCCATTTTCATATCGCTGTTGCTGGTCCGGCCCCCACCTCCCCATTCAACAAAACTTTTTTCAAAACATTTTCATATTGCACAGAAAGTATCAATTGTATCAAAAACATTGATATTTAATGAATTTTCAACATTCTGAATGCAATTTCACACGATAAAATATTTTACTGAATTCAACCAGTTTGATTTAACTTATTGAATACAGAAAGTATTAACCTAAACTTTGATGGGTTGAATTCAATAGAAATTGAATTATTAATTCAAAGTTTTGAAAGGTTTTTCACACATGCAGCTATATTCAATAAATATTGAAGTTGCAACTAAATTTTTTCTTACAAATATTTTAGTTATAAAATTAAAATACGTTTAGTAAGTTTTTTCTGAAACCTACAGAAACCATGCACTATACGAAAATATTTTATCGAAATCAAAACGAACATACTATTTCTAAGATGATATATTTACTTTGCATGAAATAAATATCTGCAAATGTTTTGTAGCTTAAATGCGCATTAATTAATGTATTAAGATACCGCATTTTACATTTATACTGTTTTAATAATTTGGAGTACTAATTGAAAAACTGGATTAAAAAANGATACCGCATTTTACATTTATACTGTTTTAATAATTTGGAGTACTAATTGAAAAACTGGATTAAAAAATATAGAGCATGTTTTAAACGTAAAATATTTGAAGTAATGCGAGCCATTGAATGGCTTGAAAGACAAAATGGCTGCAATTATGACGTTTAGGTGACGTCTCACAGCATTCAAAGAATTAAATTCAATACATTCGAAGAAAATTTGAAGTGAAATTTTATCTTGTGAAAGGGCCTTTATTTTCACGTAGAAATATGGAAATGCATCTAAAAATGGTTCGTAATAAATTGTTTTTTATAAAGGAACAAATGCTCTCCATCTTATTGACATATTCCAAAAATCCGTGTGACCATGTCTGCGAACATCTGACCACTTCAAAATAAAATATATTTTTCTTACAAATTATGAGTACTCCTCTGTTTTATTTCCATCTTTGACAAGTTTCGTTAGGGAATTTATACCGTAGAAGAGAAAAACGTATCTAGTTTACCTCAGAATTTAAAAATACACGATTCTTTTCATTTTTTATTTCAAAAGTTTCTTAAAGCAAAAGTAGCTGTGCAAGTAAGAAATGTAGCTACAGTTCACTCGTTTAATATTCGAAAAAGTTAACTATAGCAATTGGAGTATTCCAAAATAAAATATGCCTTTATTGCATTTTAATGACGTATGTTGTTTTGATACGAGTAAGTAGAGAGAGCAATCTTGTCGTTGTGTAGTATGAAAGACCCTTACGAAACAACCCAGTTAACGCGCAGGAAGCTTCAAAAAGTTCTATTCTTAAGCGAAATTATGAAGTAACTGTATATTTTATAAATCCAAGCCTTTCAAATTTTTAGGTATTATTTGGTCTCAAAGCATAAAAATGGCTTTCCTTAAGTTGTAAGTCCCACCGATAAAATAGCATTTTTTTTCGACGCGTACTCTATCCCACTCTGTACATTCAATTTGATTCATTTTTAATCTTACAAAAATCAATGGAGCAATAATAAGATAATTTAAATGGATAGAATATGTCGCTAGTTATAGTGGAAGTGGCCGGGGGGAAGAGGAGGGGCGAATCAATGGAAAATAACTCCACAAACAAATATGGAACAGATAGTACGGAAACAAAGAAGTAGCAAGCAGAAGGTGTCGTATCAATCATTAAGTCTTCTACAAAAAACAATAACAAACGAGAAAACTGAACAAGAAAGAACCACAACAAAGGAAAACAAAAACGAAAACATAAAGATAAATGTAATATCCTGCTCAATTAAATAACACAGATTTAAAGTCTTTGTTACTTCATTGATCAGAAAAACTGGCCGCTGTAGCCGCACTATTAAGGGAGGCAACAAACGGGCACAGAATTTTCTCAACTTGTTTCTGGTTTACTAGGGTCCCTCTGAATATAGAAAAGGGGAAGGGGGACCACAAGCAGCACAATTCCCTCTCTTAATCATTTTCAACAGACATCATGGAAGTGGGGGTTGAGGACTGCGTGATATGAAAACAAAACAAATATATACTATGTTTTGTTTTAATTATATGTATATGCATTTTATACTCGATATTTTTTAACTACATGTCTAAGTTCAAACCACGGCATTTATATGTTAGTATAAACAAGAAATCCTATTAGGGAGATGCAAGATGTAGGGAAAATGAATGTAGTATTTTGAAATTGAAATTGAAATCAACAACACCGTGCTGGCAGTCCGCAACTTTTCATACCAGCGAGCACAACATGTTGCATACCACGAAGGCGAACGGTACTATACCACGAAGGTGAACGGAACTGGCGCGCCATGTGTAAAATAGAATGCAATTACTTCTGGCAGCCTTTACTACTCAATTGCTTATCTGCCATTGTCAACGTAGTTTGACACGCGTGTACTAACAACAGCAACTAGCGGTGCCCAAGTCCCTCGAGTGTATGCTGTCCGAGAAAATCAACTCGATAGCTAGCCGGGAAATGCAAATCCCTCAATCGACGGTATGGACAGTGTTGCGGAAGCGATTATTGTACAAACCATACAGGTTACAGTTCGTACAGGCTCTTACTGAAAGGGAAAAAGAACTGAGACGCGATTTCTGCGCGTTCGTTCTTGCCCAGAACGAGGCAGAAGATGCATTCATGTCTAAGCTGGTTTTTAATGATGAAGCGACGTTCCATACAAATGGTAAGGTGAACCGGCACAACGTGCAGATGGGGTCAGGAGCCTTCACATGAAACCACTGAGCACGAGCGCGCTTCCCCCAAAGTGAACGGGTTTTTGTGTTTATCCAAAGACACTGTTTTCGGCCCTTTCTTTTTTCACGACCCCACAGTTACTGGAATTCCTTATTTGGACATGCTTACAGAGTGGCTGTTTCCTCAGTTAGAAGAGGCAGCGTGGGACTTAATTTTCCAGCAGGATGGTGCGCCACCCCATTGGCACCTAGCTGTTCGCGGATACCTGAACGAAACGTAGCCGCAACGCTGGATTGGTCGAGGAGCAGCTGGTGACCAGGTTCTTCATCACTGGCCCCCAAGAAGCCCGGATATTACCACGTGCGATTTTTTTCTATGGGGGTACATAAAGGATCAAGTGTTTCGTCCACCATTGCCGGCTTACATTGACGACCTCAAAACCGAGAATTACGGACGCCATCCAAACCGTAACACCGGACATGCTGACAAGAGCGTGGAACGAGTTTGATTATCACGTAGATGTGGTTCGGGCCGCTCGTGGTGGCCATATTCAAACATTTATGAAGATATGGTAAACAAACTTCACAGTTCCACGGTTCGTTTGGTTGGTCAACCAAGGTTGTAGGTTGTTTGGTTTTGATATTGTAGACCTTAAAATTTGGGGTATTCTCACTCTGTAGAAAAAATGGTTCACACTGAAGGTTCCGTCACAGGGGCAATTAAGTAGGTACAGGCACAGGACTCGCAGTAATTTATGCAGAAAACATCAAAATATTTCACCGCACGAAGCATGTATTGCAGAGGACCAACACTGAGTATGGTGTTGGACCACCATTAACATGGAGAAAGGTGGCGATATGGTCAGGCATGGAAGCATACAGACGTCAGATGTTCTCCTGAGGAAGATCCTGTCACAACTGGCGCAACTGACCCTGTAAATCCGCTGTATATGCTGCTCGACGAAGTTTCCGTCCCATCTGACTTTCTTAATGAGCGAGAGGCCTGGGGACCTTGCTGGCCAAGGAAGCATGTTGAAATCACGAAGGCAGGCCAGATATACTAGTATTGTCAGGGTTCCTTCAATCACTTCGGTGCAAATGGAAGCAGGGGTCAGGGACGTTGAGAATGTGTTCCCATGACTCCACTACACATCGTTACACAGTTCAGTAGTTACGATGTCGGACATCTCGAAGGAACGCCGTTTCTCTAACTATTTGAGTTGTTATTACCTGTGCTGAATGGTTCGCTGAGGCATTCTAGACACACCCTGCTTTTCACGCCACCAAAGTTGTAAATGTGCTAGCGTCCCCTGGTGGTACTTCTAAACAGTCATTTGCAACCTAACTTAGGTGCATTACTTGAGGTTACTTAGTCTCCGTTTCTCCGATTTCACGTACGCAAATTTAGGTAATAAAAATTATGACTTTCGTGGTTAAAGGGGATGTTCATAAATTCAATAACTAAAAACATATGTAAACAAATTTACTGATTTTTGTTACATACAATTAGAGCTATTATTATGACAAGCTTGCGTGACGTTTTTTTTTTGCTAAATATGGTTTTTAAAGAATTTAGAATACGTTTTGTTCGATACAGTTATGTTTAAAACTGATGCATTGGGAACCAATTTATTTATTATTGACCTCCCATGTATAGTCTATTCGCGGTTTGTTCACACTTTTTAAATCAAACCTTTGAAAAATGACTCAATGTATGACGTATTTGGTTGTTTCCTAAATATGTCACGTATTGCAAGCTTTTAATACTTGAGTTAACATAATAGCACCTTATGTTTGGTTAAATTGAACTATTATTTACATTATGTTTATAAATTGTAATAATTAATTTATAATTAATATAAATAAAACCGGAGAGAAAATAGGTGTTTTGGTAACGCCTAGTAAGAAATAGATTTTGTGAGAAATATTATTACACTGAGTACGCACGAATATGGTGCGTTGTGTGTAATTTGCTGTACTTGGTTAATATTTGTTTACATGAGCGGAGGAATATCCTGGAAGTAGCGCTTGTAAGTTGTAGTTGTAAGTGACTAGAAACTCCGTGTGTCGCAGTGGACACACGGAGCGACCAGCAAGTTCTTCATCGCGCACGGCCGCCAACACTGCTTCTTATTCCAGTCGTGCGCGGCGCTGCGTGGATAACTTTTTTTCTCTGCGCGGTCTGCAATTTGCTGCAGTGTAGATCAGCACGTGTGGCGGGACGACAAGAAGTGAAACACTGAGCTGCAGGAGCGCCGGACTGTTCAATTGCCGCGCATGCCCAGGCGACTGACTAGCTGGCTGGTAAAAAGGCAACGGCCGGTATTGTTCGTTAACTTGTGGCGTTCTTTTTAAGAAGGGTGAAGAGGGAGAGGGGAGAGGTGGTCGAGCAAGGTTCGACTTGCGCTTATTTGGCGTGCGAAGAGGTGGGGATGTTAGGTATTGCGAGGGAGTGGTTGCGTGGGGGGCAAATAAAAGAAAACGTTATATTTAGAGATGATGGTTCATCGCGGGAAAAATTGACTGTTTGCTAAGATTCAACGCACTGTACACACGTCCCACAGTTTTCTTTCCTTATTGGCTGTCTACTACCCCATTTCACTGGGCCAATGAGAATTCTGATACTATAAGTCCGAACGTTCGTGATTGGTCTGCAAACAACTTAGCCGAGTCAAAACCTTGCTCATCCGACCATGAAAGAATAAACTGGCTAGAGTGTTACACAAAAATATGTTGACTGGAAAAATTTTCGCGATTTTCCATTATCTCTAGTTGTAGTCCATTCCCGGTTACTTCCAACTTTTCTGAAGCCCTGCTAAAGTTCTACTTCCAGGAAATTCCTCCGCTTCATGCAAATAAAGCTTAGAAAATTACACTATAATGCCAACGCACCCTATTCGTACGCGCTCAGTGTAATGATATTTTGCATAAGAACTATTTTTTGCTAGGCACTACCAAAAAACTTATTTTCTCTGTCTTAATCCATATTATTAGTAAATTGAATATGTAATTTACAATTAAAATGCAAGTGAAAGTTCAATTTAACCAAAAATGAGATGCTTTTATGTCAATACAAGTATAAAACGCTTGCGTTTACATTACTTATTTAGGAAGCAATCAAACACGTCATATATGAGTAATTTTTTACAAAGGTTTGATTTAAAACGTGTGAAGAAACCGCGAATAGGCTATATGTGGCGAGACGTAAGTCAATCACGCATTTCTCAACACCCCGCACGTACACTCTTTATGGGTAGTGCAAGGTGCAAAATAGTTCTTCGTTTTTATAAGATACACCTCTCATTTCCCAACGGCCTGCAGACATTCTCTTACCACGTGACTTTCCGCTTTCCTTTTATCATTTCAATTTTTATAACATTTCGTACCGAGTTAAAGCACTGTTACTGCCCCAATAGTAACAAAAAATGCAAAGAAACACTCGAGTGGTATTTTTGAACGAAACAATCAAATTAGTGGCCAAACAAATATATAAAGGTTAATTCAATTAAACATCTAGTTGATAATCATATTTATTTTGGCCCAAAACATACGTTTTTTTTTTAATTCAACAGTGTGTGTTGTTAAACGAAAAAAGTAATTTCGTTGCTTTACAAGTTATGTTTACCCAATAAAATATTTTGTTGGGGCAACTAAATATATTTTTGGCCTACACAAACAAATATTTGGTTGGCTGGAACAAACCTGTCAGTGCGAGAAAAATGGGTTTGTCGGATAAAACAGTTTTGTGACGCTGTCACATGTTTTCGACACGGTCTTGCTTGATAGACCTTGCTTATGCTCTGCTTGGCCGTGGTTATTTTTTTCGTACAGTTGGCGACAGTGGTTCCCAAAACTATTAAGTTACCTAGTTAACACTTTTATTAAGTCTTGTGTTATGGTATATTTGTGTGTATATTCGTTTATGTTTTACTGTTGTGGATATTGTATGTAAGATAGGTAAATATTAATTCCTTTTGTAAATTGTCATGTGACTTTGCTCGATGAACTCTTGACGGCGCCGAGTTCGCTCGGTGCGCTGTACCTGTCGTTTCTGTGGAGAGCGTCGTGGTTTGACTTCGAACAGAGATAGATATGCTTGTTCAACCCATAGACTTAAGCTGAGGTAGACCGCTTATTTGTCGTCTGCGCATGTACCCAACACTGACCTACCCCAATGGAACAACTGTCGAAGTCACATGGTCAACAGTGATGAACCTGTTTGTTTATAAATAAAGGCAATTTTATATTAATAAAATACTTTCACCAATTCGAATTTGATCACACCGCATTACAAATGGGTTAGAGGAAGTATAAAAAACATCTCAAAGCACTTGTTTATTAAAAAAGTGTTCTAACTTCAAATTAAATCCGTGCCGATTTTGCTAGTCGTATAGGAAGAAACGCAGTTCAGTTGGGACACGGAAATTGGTTATGCGCAGCCAGCGAGGTCGGTCTACTTCATCTCTAGTGTGTGGTTCACCCACGCTGCAAGGTGGTTGCGTCCGGCGGAACGCCAGTCGTGTGGCGTCATGGCATTGGAGGACGGATGGGATGTACACTATTATTGTTATTGTTATTCTATATATAAATTGTTGTTAAAATCGTACCTCAAATAATTATTATTTCGCAAATTTAACAGCACTCAAGGAAGAATATAAAAAAGTTGACTTCCATATTACCACGTATAAAAGGTTCTGGTTTTGTTGTGAGCTTGTTGTCAGTGTGTTCCGGGCCAAACCCAGCTTCGCCCCCCCCACCCCTTGTAAAATCCTAGGTGACTATAGAGTTACAGTTTATTATGCGCATCCAAATAAACTGTTTTTATAAGGCCAACTAAATATTTGTATTTGAAACCAAATTATTTTCTTCTTATTTGATTGCCCTAAACTGTAGCATTTGATTGGTGTAACTAAATATTTGTTTGGCTTTACGAACGTAAAAGAGCTTAGGTTGTAATAAAAAAGAGTAAGCCCGACCAAGTTTTGAATCCGGACCATTTGCGCCGTAACACTACACGCTAGCAACGCCAGCAAAAGTGACTACTAGCGAAATTGGAACTTTTTGTAATATATGCACTTCAAATATGGGATAATAAATAAATATTACAAGTAAACAAATATTACAAGTTTTGCAGCTTTGCTTTAGTTTCCTGTTAAACTTGTTTTATTAGGATGCTTAAACCATTATTTAGCACCAATAAATGCACTAACAAACACTGTTAATATCAGCATTGTCACAATAGTTACAAACACCCGAGCCATGCGTTCGAACGAAGACAATCAAATCGTCGGCCAAACAAATATGTACAGTTGATTGAACTAAATATTTTGTTGAAAGTTTAATTTTTCTTTTAATTATCACAGAGGTTTTATTTATTCGAGTATGTATTTTGTTTTATGAACAAAATCAATTAGGTTGCTTTACAATTTCAGTTTGCTCAAAAAAATATTTTGCTGGGGCTACTAAATCTGTTTGGTCACATTTAAACAAGTATTTTGTTGGCTGGAACAAACCTTCCTCTCAGTGAGTCATCGCCAAATATGACAGTTTTTGCCGTGCACCCTTATTTAACTAACTAGTTTTACTTGCTGAGATTATCATTACTTTGCTGCCCGGGGGATGTACGTGTGGCGCTGTCAACCTACTTACTATTTTAATTATTAGCACATCATTAACACACAGAATACTTAAGAATACAGAAGCATATTAAAAAGGGGAAATCAAAAGCAATAATTGGTCCTATGGGAGTTGTGAAAAAACATGTCACTGACCTCGAGCGAAGACCAAGAATTTGGTCAAAATTCACCGCTTTTTCCAAAAAAAATTGTAAATTTTTCACTCAAAATCACTCAAAATAGCTTTGTTTGCTGAGTCTGACTTTTGCACAGGAAATCAGCAAGGTGGACTCGTCACTCATTAAGAAAGTTCACAAATCAGGAATGCGGGAAAGCAGACATGTTTGTTTACAATATTGACTCCGTTCGCCATCTTGTATTTTCGTGACCTTGATTCGAGATGACCTAAAACTCGGCATAAAAACAATCGCAAAAAATTAGTGTTAAAAAATTATTTAAAATAGGGTAAATATAACATTATTTACGTCGAATGCCATATTGGATTTCAGTGACCTTGCCCTCAATGCTGGTGACCTGTAACTCAAAGTATCAAATAAAGTCGCAAAAAATCGTTTAAAAATTGGGAAAAGGTACATTATTTATCACGACCGCCATGTTGGATTTCCGTGGCCAAAAACCCAGGTAACCATAACCTCAAAAATCGAAAATAAATAAATATGAAGTTTTAAAAATAGTAATTTTTAGGAAATAAAAATTCTAAAAATTAAATTAATTTTATTTTATAACAATTATAAGGCAATGCATAAAATATACAAAAACAATTACAGACAGGATTTAATAAAAACTTTAAAAATTTTAAAAATCTAGAAATGTTTTAGAAAAAATTAATAAAACCTTCCTTCAAAAACTTACAGATAGGAGGTCCATGATACGATCCTTGTAAGGGCGTCGGAGCACACCCACTCCCAATACGCCGATCAGCCCATGACTGAATCCCCACTTCTGTATTCTGGCTATTTAGTTGCCGCCCACACAATTACTCCCTATAACGATTCACTGGCATTATGTCACAACCGATCCTCACCCCCATTACCTCCCACCATTTACCCACTACAGCTCGATCACCACCAGTACCACAAGACTGAATTAATGATTTAATGATGCCACATTGCTAGCTTGTGATTGGCTGTTGGTCACGTGACATTTAGACCTCTGCAGGTTAATATAGTGACCTAAGTCGTGCTATGCCACCGCTCTTCGTCTGATGCGAAGGGTGACATATCACCCTCACTTTAATGACGTTTTTAGAATTTACTTTAGAAATTATAATACGCCTAACTCTTCCATAAAATTTCGTGGGATATTATCGGTCGTACTCGTAACTTCATATTCGTTTTTCCACCAAAGTAAAAATAAATTCTGCTCACATTTCAAGTACCTGTTCGGGCCAGCGCGCTATTGGAAATAAGATATCACGAT
The DNA here is from genome assembly GCA_002778355.1 of Clitarchus hookeri. NCBI lineage: Eukaryota > Metazoa > Arthropoda > Insecta > Phasmatodea > Phasmatidae > Clitarchus > Clitarchus hookeri. The sequence goes on along the minus strand of NQII01002627.1, from coordinate 160,427 downwards.
GACACGTTCGTTTAATGGCGCGGCTGTGACCAGCATCTCGACATCGTCTTTGGTGGAACCATCACCGACTCTAGCTGGACCGCCTATGTTTTCGCCGATGCAATTCGCAAACCATTAGGTTTAGGCTCTTGAAACTTGAATTGTACATTATCAGCACAAGTTGAAACAGCTTGGTACATAACAAAATGGTCTAGGCCTTTAAAAAGCAAAGTTGGCCACCATTTTCGAACTACTGCCGATAGATCCTAAAACTCAGTTCCTAGGAATCACTTTAGAAGCCGATATGCCGCATTAAGCGAGATGCACTTTTTTTAAGCATGTTTAGCATAACACACTCTCAATACAATTACTGTTACACATTAGGCAACCTAGCATACCATTACTAATTCTGTTCTGTGAAAATGATTCAACATATTTTACATTAACCGTAGTGAACATGTCCAATGTCACAGTTACCACAAACGCACGAACATATTAACATACAGAAATGTTACCCACAAAAAATACCGACCGAATATATGAACTGATCTCAAGACCGATCAGCCATACAGACTGTTCATGACAGATGAACATACCAACCACCTAAATCGACTAGATCACCCACAAGACCAACCAGCCATACAGACTGTCCATGACAGCTGAACATACCAACCAGCTATACTGACTAGACCACCCATAAGACCAACCAGCCATACAGACTGTTCATGGTAGCTGAACATACCAACCACCTATACCGACTAGACCACCCACAAGACCAACCAGCCATACAGACTGTTCATGGTAGCTGAACATACCAACCACCTATACCGACTAGACCACCCACAAGACCAACCAGCCATACAGACTGTCCATGGCAGCTGAACATACCAACCACCTATACCGACTACACCACCCACAAGACCAACCAGACTGCCCATGCTTCCATACTAACAATCCAGGCCAACCAGACCAAAAATGGCGACGAAAGAACTGACAAGACCAACTGACTAGTCCAACAGACCTTAACAGCTGATCAGGGCAACTGACCAACAAGGCATATGGACCAGAGTGATCAACCATACCATGCAACATATAGACTCACCATACCAGCTAGCCATACCAAACAAATACACCAGCTGACAGTATCAAACTTCCATACCAAAAGTACATACCAACCAACAAGACCGACCAGTCATAACATCCTTCAAGACAGAACAATTATACCAACCATCAAGACCAGCCAACTAGACCACCTATGTCAACTGTCAATACCGAAAAGGCATACGAATTGACTATACTAAACATATATACCTACTCACCAGACTAACTGGTCATCAAGGTTGACTAGACATACCAACTGACAAGACCGACCAACTGACAAGACGAACGGACAAAACCAATAGACCAGTTCGACCAAACCAAACACCCATACCAGCTGACAAGGGAAACTAACCAACAATGCTCAAGGACCATACTGACCAGCCATACAGACTGACCATACCAGCTGGCCAGCCAAACACCCATACCAATCGAATAGATCATACCAGCTAACCATGCTAACTGTCCATACGAGCAGACCTAAAATATATACTTTAAAATCAGACCTCAAACAGTTCTCATAAATCAAACATACACAAAACAGATCCCAACTGATTTTAAATGACTCTAGAAAGACATATTTTGAAGCGAATTAGAGCCATCTGTTTACAATTTTTCGCAGAAAATTTACCTCAAAAATTTCTTGCAATCGATTGTATACACCACTGAATTTATACCTTTGTGATAAGCAACAGACGATGTATAAGAAATTAAACACAACACTATGTCTACATAAATGTATGTTTCTTTTATTTTATATGCTCGAACTTCGCATGTCTCATATGCTTGCAGATCATGGACAATACCGAATGGTTTAGTTCGATGCAACTCCTTTCCTTCAATTCGTGTATGATTGGAAATATATCTTTATTTTGCCGGAAATTTCCACCATTTTGCAAAGCAATCAAGAGTCTACAAATAAAACTTGCAAACAAGTTCATTGAGGTCTTGAGGAAAAATGCAACCAGTATTCTGTTTTCTTCACACAACTTGTCGTAGGAAACTCGTTGGAGAGATGCACGAGAACGTCGGGAACATCGCCTTCATCATCGACACTGCCTTCAACATCGTCATCCTCTGCTTCTTCGTCAGCACAGAGATCACCGAGTTTCCTTTTCTTAACAGCTGGGGTTTTGTTCGCGAAATTAGTCTTATTCACAACTACTGGCAATACATCATTTTTTGAAGCGCGTCCATTTCACATAGTCAGTAGTTTGAATCATATTCATTCTAAAAAAAAACATACTCTTAAGATTGACTCCTGCCCGAGCCGAATCCTGCCGAAACTGACTCTTCTCGAGACTAACAACTGCTGAGACTTTACTCGTTTTCAGGTTGAATAAAAACAAACCTCGGATACATTATTATATCGGTTAATATGCAGGTCACTGATCACATTCAAAGCGAGTCGTGTCGGGCATAGATCATTTGGGGCCTCCTTAGCTACGCCTCTATCTTGGGCCACATGACCGATGCTGATTGGCAAGCTATTGCACGTTAAAGCTCAAGTTAGACTTCCAGACATTGGATAACATATGTGTGATGTCGCACCCTCTGATCGGGCTCGAACTTACTGCACTTTCACCTACATCATCGATGCCCAGCAGCATGTCTCCCATTTGTAAAGCATTTCGCTAAACACGTCGCAACACATTTCTGGTGCTGCTCTAGTAAAGAGCCCAGTTTGTACTCATGAGAGACATTCCGCATTATAATTGCAATCTAAATATATGGGATCACTTTGAGAAAACCCACATACACTGTTCGAAACAATTGAAAAATAAGCAGATGCTGTCACCTATACATAATCATATTAAATATATTATTATGCTTCTTGTATATCATATTTAAATATGACACGCCAAAAGTTTTGCGATATGGGTCCAGTATCGTCCACAAGTGGACAAAATATTTGTGGTGAGATATTGGTTGACCCATGTCATCCTGATAGCTAACTTCCACGTATTGTAGGGAGAGGGAGGTTATGGCTTTCACTAAAGGCAGAGAAAGCCTCCAGTATACATAGCTGACTCAGATTTACATGTTTACCCACTATTTATACTAATTAACACCTCTTTATTTATGACATGTTAATTCATTTACCTGTTTCGTTTACCAGAAGATGCGAGATAAATTGAGCTGCCATTTGTTTTAAATAAACATCCATATTCCCATTTTCGAGGGAATTTACTTTTGATGGAAGTATTTCTATGTTCTTTTAATTCACTATACCTGGATAATTCAGAATGCAGTTTAGGGTATTTGTTAAAATATTTCAACATTGTTTGCTTAGATTATGTATGTGGCTTATGAAGTTTGAGCTGGATATTTGAATGTATTTTTATCAATGTGTGGACAGTATCCATAATTTTAGAATGTTTAACTGTATCACCAGTGGCAACTCTAGCTAAACTGAGAAGGTATTTTGATGTTTTCAACATTTTCTGTAATTGCTCATCATCCATATTTTTGTGTGTTTGGGAGACAGCGTTACTGTACCATCTATTTTGTGTCTTTCCTATAATTAATGAACTGTTATAGCATCGGAAGTGTCCAACTGCATTGTTCTTGAAGTTAAATTTAATTTCTAATTTTAAATTATTTTTCCAACGACATTTATTTAAAAGAAGCAACATTTGGATGTAAGATTAAATCTGAAAAGCAATCATTTTAGTATGTTAGATGATAGAAATGTGCAGTGTCATTTTAACAGCACGTTGTTTTAACTGTTAGTTGTGGACTGAAAGAAAGATTATGGTCAATTTATATACGTTGTTTGTTTAAAGAAATCCTACAAATATAGAGTGATTGCAAATTCTATTTATTGGTATTAGGTAGATGTTCAGTGTTAATTATGAAAAATGCTGATTTTAAAATCACGAATAAACAGATTCTTGATACAAATTAATTTTATCAATGTATAGAATTTGGTGGAGCGTATTTGAAAAGTATACATTGCAGAGGTCTAAATGTTTTAAGAGTGTACATTACAAAACATATTTCAGTGTTTATACATAGTTCATTGCTTAAAGAACACTATCGAATGTCTTTTTTATGCTAATATTGTATGCTCAAAAGCCAAAAGTGAAAGTAATAATTCTATATACCTACTGCCCAATACCCTTGTGTCATGAAATGTTAATATTATAAAAACGGAACCTATATGGACGCTGCAGTTTACTTTTGCAGTAAGTTGCTAAGACACTGCAGTATTTTTCGTAGCACGACTGTAGTGTAGCAGTGAGATGCAGACAGCAGGTAGCTATGAGCAGCGGTAAGTGCGACGTGTTCTGTTGCAGATGCGTGCTCGTCTAACGAAGCGGTGCATCTGCAGCAACGTCTGCGCAGCCTCAGCACGGAGCTGGTGACGCTGAGGAACCGCCTGCACGTGGGGCAGCCGCTCCNGCTCTGCATCAGCCGGCAGTACCTCCGCGTGCCGCCGCCGCGCCACCCCTCCAGCACATCGCCCCCGCAGGTATGCCGACATCCCTCCCTATATCACCTTCCTCCATATCTTCCATCTCTATCTCCATACCTACTTATCTCCCTACTCCCACCATATCTTCCTCTCTACATCCCTACCTTCATATCTCGCTATCGCTCTAATTCTCTGTCTACCCATCTCGTTATCTTTCTCCGTGCCTATCTACCTCTATTCCTCCTTCCCTACATATCTCCTTACCTCCTGCTCTACCTCTCTATATCATCTCCCTCCCTACCCCCTCTTTTCAGTCCTCCATCCTTATCGCCCTCTCTATGCGCCTCCCTCCAACCCTATTTCCCTCTCTATGTGCCTCCCTCCAACCCTATTTCCCTCTCTATGTGCCTCTCTCCATCCCTATATCCCTCTCTGCTCACTCTCTACCTATCTCTGTATACCCCTTTCCATCTCCAACTTAACTTCCCCCCCTATCATTTATTTGACCTCCCTTCTTATCGCCATCTTCCTCATATTCCCACACTGGTCATCAACCAGCTCCTCTTGCCACAACCATCTGTTAATTTTATTTTATTTAGATTTATTTTCAAAGCAAGCCCATTGGCTAGAACAGATAACATGAACACAGCACTCAAACTTTACAATTAGTTATATTCATAAACTAAGGGTGTAAAATAGACATCATTAAGAAAGTAAATTTAAAAAAAAAACATTATTATGCTTACAGGTTATCGAAGACCATTATTTTAGCAGGAAATCCGGAAAGTGATGAAAAATAAATACACACCGAGTAGCGACTGTCAGCAAATATTAAATTATACAAATATTATCCCCCAGAAGGACCACAATAGTATGGGCACTGAAACGAACGACAGTGAATACGAATACACAATCAAAACTCTAGACAACGCAACAAAGACAACACAGAAAAATACAGGAAGTTTTCTGCGACGAAAAAGTAGTGAAATTTCTGGCACTTGCGCCTGTTCCCGTCTTCAGGCAAACTGGATGTGAAGGCTGAAACAGCAATGGTTCTCTATAGATCGAGTGCCACAGCCTGAGATAGAGAGAGAGAGCCCTGATATTGTTCCTAGTTAGCTCTGAGTATATAATAACATGTTGCGGACTAGTATCTTTCCGCTGTGCTTGTTTCGCTGATATTTTGAACGGAAATTGTTTCGTCTTTTAATTTTATAGGGAACAAAAATTTTCATTTCAAACCTCTTTTGGCCTTAAACATTTCTATTACTTATTATAAATGCCAATCCATTGGAATTTCTTTTGCTTTGTTTTACAAGTGAGTTAATTTGTACAGTATTTTCCCAGATTATTTTACTGCCGTTGCTCGGGCATGTTTGACAAGTCTGGATTTTTGGGTTTCCAAGAACAACCAAACAAAACCAACGCTTTGCTATGTCAATCCTTTTGAAAGATAAAATAGTTTTAGAGTGTAATTTTATATTTTTCCGTGTTTAACCAAATATAGCTTTTGACTGCCGAAAGAAATATTATTAATTTAGACGTGCTGAGACATGGGGCGGTCTAAACAGAAACTGAACTGGACCGGTGAACACAATCAATTGCTCAAAGACGATTCGTCAATCCCAAATGAGCACGAAAATTGAAAACTTAAAAATGTAAGAAAACCTTATATCAAGAAACCCCACAATTTAATTGTTACTGCACATAAAGAAGACTTATATAACTAATGTCTCTTTTCAGTAAACCTACCCTAGGAGTGTGAAGAAGAAAACATTATATGTGTTGGTAGACCGTGAATATTTCCCACCATGGAGCTCATTTCGGCTTCCTCCCTATGGTGTTGACAAAGAAGCAAATACTTTAGTATTAACTATGTTTTACTTATACGCAAATTGTTTACAACACAGTGGACGAGAACCTGTCTTAACATATGTCTGAGAAGGCAGCCAAATTGGAGGAATAAAATTATGTGTGTGTGTAAGGTCGCTTGAGGAGATATAGTAGGATCGCTCATGGTATGGCTCTGACTTGTATAAATTGACCCAAAACAACTCTGTCACACGCAGGACTGCACAAAAATATCCGATTTTGACATTATGGACAGATATACTTGAACTACAGTGAGGAGCAGAACATTTAGATGGAATTTCTCACAGTTAAGTTCATTTGAAAAATGCACGTATGGCTCGATACTGAGGAACACAATGAGCTGATGCTCTCCTGAACTCGACTGGTGTTCATGTGAAGTGAAATTAATTTTGTAAAACCCAATATCATGTATGTAAAAACTAACGACAGCCAAATTATTATTCCACTATTATCAGAAGACTGTATATGAATAAAACTGAATCCAAATACATCAGTAGAATGAAATATCTGAGTCGGAACCAAGGGGATGCGGGATCGGAGCGTCGGAGCTGTTAATGCTCCGTCATTCCGATCCCCCGGCGGCCATAGTGTCCTCCATATAGTAGGTCGGTGACCTTGACCTTTAACCCGGTGACCTTTGACCTTGAAAACCCCCCAAAATGCAAAACTTTGTAAAAAATATATTTTAAAAATTTATAAAAATACATTAGAATACATACAAAATCTCATAGAAAACAATTAAAATTTCGAATGTTCGAGCAAAGATGGGAATTGGGAAAGGAGCCGAGGCGCCAACCAGTCGCCATGTTATAACATAACCCAACCACCTTGTTGTATTTCTTTACCTTGGCTCAGTGACCTTTGGCCTTAAACCCAAAGAGTAAAAAATCCAAAGAATTTCCAAAAAATGTATAAAAATTCACTAAAAATTAATAAAAATTATAAACAATGTATAAATTATATTATAAATTATTTTTAAAAACCATTTTTAAAAACTTACATTTCCTAAGGTCTCCCACCGCACAATGTCCCGCAGACGACTTACGAGTATGATACAGCCATTACGACCACGCTGTTCTATTTTAACGTGGCGCTCTTAGCCATTTCGGCCATACCGCACCCCGGCCACCCTCTCGGCAGGAAAGAAGGATCACGCCCTCTCAACGCAGACATTACCAGCGCTCACCCAAGTTGACCAGACCCAAGCCCTGATCTGATTCATAATATCGCACCAAGCATGTCCTACCACAAGGCCTGAGATCCTCGTACTCAGGTTACCAAGCTTGTGGTCTAGCCGGAGTACTATCCGGACCCCTAACGTCTTTACAGGACGCTACCGGAGCAGTCCCGCAGACGACTGACTCCCTCCAATAAATCACATTGTATTAACATACCCCTCCCCTTCCCCTTTACAAATGCTTATTCTGTCAAACGCACTCCAACCGCCATATTGGTTTTTTTTTCGTTTGTCATTACATTTTAAACACCTAGGTGGCACTGATAACTCCGACCATGTTAGATCTGGGTGACTTTCACCTTGACCTCACATCTGTGATCTTGATCCCGTGCACTTGACCTTGGATATCATTGAACCCAAACAGAAATTATAAAAAAAAATTATAAAATCCAAAAAATAGCAAACAAATATTTTTCAAATAAACAAAATTTATTACAGAATTGTTTTTTCACCAATTTTTCTATCGATCTCGCAATATTTTATCAATCAAGACCACAATCAGCAATCCATACCAATCCATACACCAGTTCACTCCAATCCATAAACCAATCCACTCCAATACTCACATGAATTCAAACACCAATCAACACACCAGGTCACACATAATCCACACATGAGTCCCCACACATATGGACATACCAATCCACACACCAATCCGCTCAAATCTACACATGAATCCACACACCAATTCACACACATCCACACACCAATTCACACATCCACGCGCCAATTCACACGCCAATCAACACTAATTGTTCGCAATCCTCCTCCAAAATCCACAGCAATCTACGACAATCCTTCGCAATTCTCCTCCACCATTCACAGCAACCCACGCCAATCATTTGATAAAACCAAATCCTTCGATCAATCCTTCGGTTTGTCCCCCACCCATATGCATATAAATTACATTCGTTCGCCAACTGTCTCCAAATTTGTACATGTCGACAGAATTAATGTTTTGTATGCAGTCAACTAACCATGCAGTTTTATACTAATATTTTATTATCGTTCTATATGCAGATATTTCCGCTACCAGTGCTCATAACACCACTTTAAAGTTGTGAGGGAAAAATGGATACGGCACACAAAAATAAATAAAAATCCATTATTTTATAATCACAATGTATTATTATTTTGTAATTACAATTTCAGAAGAAAGCAGTTCATCACCCCATGCGAAATATCCCCAATCCTTCAGTTTACTAATGATTGAATATTTTGATGTTATATATTGGGGAAACAATCAACCGACTCTTATTAAATTTGCCATTCAGTTAATACTACGGTAGGTCATGTTCGCTGGCACGTTTTAATAGGCCATGCACTCATTTTCAAAATGGCGGGAATATAAACATCTCGATTACTTGTTATATCTATGAAACCATGTAGCGAATTTCAACGTAACTTTGTAGGTTGGCAGTATATATTACAGCCATCAAATGTGTGTACGCAGAGCCACCTTTGCCCATCATTCTGAACGATATTACTACTCAAATAAATCAAGTTTTGTCAATTGGGAAACAACAGTCAACCAATTGGTGTCAAATTTGGCAAAGATGTAGTTTTAAAGTTGGCCATGTAAAATGACATGTTTTAGGTGGGCCAGACACTTATTTCCAACATGGTGAAAAAATAATCGTTTAGCTTACTAAAATCCATTTACAGTAACTTCACACTTTTCTGAAGACCTGCTCAAGTTCTACTTCGAGGATATTCCTCCGCCTCATGCAGCCAAAGCTTAACTAAATCTAGAAAATTATACCAAAGGACAACGCAACGAATTCGTGCGCCACTTCATTTCTAGGCTCTACCAACACACATGTTTTCTCACTGTTTTTATTCATATTTGTCATAATTGAAATATAATTTATAAATTAATACACGTAAAACTTTAATTTAACGAAAGAAAGAATACTTCTATGTTAACATAAAACGCATATATCGGCATATTTATGAAATAACTAAACACGTCATATATGGGATGGTTTTTCAGTGGCTTGATTCAAAAAGTGTGAAGATACCACGAATAGACTATACGTATTATATCTACAAAACTATGTGACCTATTTTTAATTAACTTTTTGTGCTGGCAGTATCTTTTACAACAATAAAATTTTTCTACACATGGCCTCTTTTGTTGCCCATTTTGTAAGATAATATCACATGAATAAATAAAGTTTTGACATATCTCGGAAAAACAAATCAACTGATTCCTAAGTTGACTAACAAGTAGTATTCCGAAAGGCCATATAAAGTGATAGGCTATCTTTTAAGAGGGGCAGACACTTGCATTTTATCAAAACATCAGCCATATATACATTTTAACATAGTGTGCTACGCAAGAAAGTGTTCTACCAAATTCAGGACTAGTCGCAAATCAAAAATGTGCAACAAATCCTTTATATTCAGTGATTTAAAACCTTACACTTTTTTTTTTGCATAGAAAAGAAGTTTATGGCATGTTTACTAAAGTAAATGGATTACATTGAGTGGGTGCGCGCAAAACGGGCTAACCATGAAATTTTAAAATATCGAGTTTTGTGGTGCCATGTTTTGTCGAGGAGGTAAACTATCTACTGCCATGTGTACAAAGCTAACGCCATAAAAGCCTGTGTCATTAAATACAAAGCTGATAAATACTTGCAATTTACAAATCAACAATAAAATAATTGCAAAAACGGGCTAAATGAGTATTGCAAAAAAAGTCCTATAAAGTAGATAGCGCTGTTGCACTATCAGTTTAACAAACATTATTGATGTCCCATACAATACATTTAGGCATGTTTCACAATGTAAACTACAAATGCAATACTCCTGTATGTATTTGTGCCTCAAGAGTGGATGGACTTAGTAAAAAGAGCAAGAGTTAAAAATACATTCAGTGTACAAAAAAATTACGACTGGCGTGTTTGTAAGTACTGCACCATTATTAGAAAAAGTAACAAACAGATTATTGTCAGAAAATATACATACGTTTCTGTTAAGCAAGGTTTCCACGACCATAATAAAAATGATGAACTTTTTAGGTATTTATTTAAGTATTCATATAGATCCCTGGGATAATATGAGTCAGTGAGCATTAGGAAAAAAACAGTAAAGGTAGGACTCCACTTTCTGCCAGTGAATTACTAAAGAAATTATAATAGCAGAAGAACCGTAAACCAAGCAAAGATCGAGGACCTAGTAGAACTCTTTGAGTAGGTTCCTCCGAGATATCTCCAGTTCGACACAGAACTGGCCCTAGTAGGTTCACATGAGACTCCAGGGGAACAATTTTCCAGTTTATGATTATGATTATTGTAGCCTAATATGTCACTAAATATTTATCTCAATAATCTTTGTAACATGTCACCAATGTAACCACTCTTTGATAGAATAAAGGTTCTGTATTACGAAAAATTGCAGACGATATTAAGTTTTATGGACTGGCATATTTTCTACAAGAATGCAAACGTACTTTATTCTCTGCTATAAGATAATGATGGTTAACCGGTTTTTGCGAGCAGCCATTCAATTCCTAAAGTTAGTTTTTACAATTTTCTAAAAAATACTGTATAGGATTATGACTCGTAGTTACGCAAAATAATGAAATACATATAATTATGCTTGCTGAAAATGGCATTTAATATAATGTGTTAAAAAAAAACAATATTATTGTTCAGCAGTGGCCTCGAGCACAAACATCACTACTTACACTGAAAGTTATTTTTTGTCATAAATTCTGTGTTAAGGAAAAAATTAATACGTTTTGATAACAGTAATATATTTAACGAGTTCATACATATTTTCCCACATAAATTATACCGAACATGGTATGGTAGTAATTAAAAGACGAAAATTTGTTACACAATGTCATACTTATGTCATCAGTATGGACCTGTAAAATTCACTGTATTTCATTTCTATTTTTCCCATTGGCTGAAAACTTGTGTGGCACATCCCAAGGTTGCTTAAGGTTGAACGGTTGAGTAACCAATCTGCAGTGAAGTGGTCACCCAGGAGTTATTGGTGATTTCTGTTACTTTCGACAAGTTCTTAACATATTTTCCATCACTACTGTAATAGTGGTCATATTGTGTGTTAATGACGAGCTGTGTAAATGTTGAGTGAGCAGCAGAGGGTAAAGGTAAGTGGAGTGTTGAGAGTGTGACTGTAGCTGGCAGTGCAGGTAGGTCGCGGTGTGCTGTTGCAGACGCCATCATCAGCGCCAAGTGCCGCGCTGGCGACAAGAAGCCCACGCCGCCAAAGGGTCAGCACGCCCTGCAAGTGCCGGCCGGCCAGGAGCCTCCCCCCAGGCAGCAGCCGGCTGCCATGCGCGCTGTTGGCTGCGCGGAGCTCGACGACCTCATCCACCTGCCGGGCCCGCTCACCGAGGACGCCGTGCTCAAGTGCCTGCAAGCCCGCTTCTGCGCCTCGCACTTCTTCGTGGGTACCTCACCAGCCACCACTGCATCCACCACTCCCACACTAAGGCGGGTTTTCCACGGTCTTTGGCAGGCACGTCCAGAGCTAGCCATGTTGAGACAGTCCTCGCCCGACCAATGGAAAACCCGCCTAACTGCATGACTATCCATTTACGGAGCGAGGTGGTGGTGTGGTTATCTCCTGAGTCGGATTTAAGAGGACCTGGGTTCGAATACCAGTCCGGCCTTCTGATTTCGGATTTCCATGGTTTCCCGAAACCACTCCATGTGAATGCTCGGATGAATCCTTAGTTTAGGCCATGGCAGATTCCTTCGTGGTTCCTGCTTCTCTGAGTTACTTGTTCCGCCTGTAGCAATCTCGCTGTCGACGATACATTAAGCCCTACCCACCGACCACTTACTATCTATAATTGTCTGGCTGCAGGCTTCTGCCCTGTGGACCAACATTTCTGTTCTTCCATTTAAGTAATCCATATACTATGCTGAATATTGAGTTTTTGTGATGAACTTGACCCTCGTTACTTTGACCTAGGAAAAGCCAGAAAGTTTCAAAAATACAAAAAAAAAAAATTTAGTTTTTTTTTTTTGGATACTTAATACAATATTATTGTAACCATTTTCTTAATATAGCTAAATAGATTCTTAAAATTCCTATTTATAACAACATTTAAAGAGATAAATGAATCTGTTTAATGATTTCGCCAGAGGATTTGAAGTCCGACCGCAGTATCATAAACCCTTCCCTCCAGGGCGTAATCATAGGTTCTACTCCCGGAAAGTGCATCTATTCGCCTTTGATATTTACTCTACTTGCTGTAGCTCGACTTATCAGAGCCATATGTCACCATCGCCATTGGCTTGAGTCAATACAGATAGCGAAATAAGCGCAGCTCTATTCTCGGTGCGAAAACAGCAAACAGAATGCTATAAATAAAAATAAAGTAAGAAAGATAACCAAGAAGGGCAGGGAATCTATACTTTGCAAACGATCAACACGCTAGTTTCTGTATAGTACTACTCTCGAGACCCCGTTGTTAAGACCCGCCAAAATTTCTCTCTTTCTCTCTCTTTTGTACGACTATATATGTGTTTATTTATTTATTTCAAATAGAAACTTCAGCCATTTGCTTGAAAAATGCAATTAAATTGATAGTACTACAAGAAAATTAAACAGTATACCGAAAAACGATATCAAAGTATTTTAAAGGATGTATCCGACTCTTTTTACGCATTTAATTTTATTTAACTTGAACACAGCCTTAATAAATAACTTCATAATTCAATGAAAACGTTCCTCAGTTGACTGCTGCCAGTGGGCGTGACATGCAGATATAAAAGTGCTCAATGAATGCAATAAAAATTGCATCTGAATAATAATAATATAATACTATAATATTAGATGAAAGTGCCCTAAAGTGGACCCCCAGTCTCGTGCCTCTGCATTCTACTGAACTCTAGCGGGATTAAATGTAAATAGTAGCTTAGGCTTCTGCCACTCTGTAGTAGAGCTCTCACGTCGCCCGCTTCGCTTGTTGCTTATCAGCTCACCATTACGTGTTTTGCCAGTGGAAAAAGTTTTTACATTGGTCTACATTTTTGAAATTTCTCCTGGATATTGGCAGGTAAGCCTTCTGACCTATGTACATTTTTTAATGGTAAGGTTTTAGGTTAATGTTTATTAATAAACAGTTTCGTTTAGACGATTGATTAAAAATCTATTGGGTCAACAACATATAGGCTACAGTTAGGCCAACTGGACCCCCTTCAGTTGCCTAAACCGGGCCCCTTATATTTTCATGCTTAAAGTCTGTTTGTAGTTTTAAACACTCTTATTCTCTTTTAATTATGTTGCAGATTAAAAGAGGATAATGGGAAAGATTGATCAAAGGAAGTGGAGTCTGTCTAAAATGACTAAAGCTATTGAAGCAGTTCGGAAAAATAAAATGGTTAGGAAGAAGGCTAGTAAACAGTTTAATGTTCCGAAAACGACACTTATGAGGTTGTCCAACATGAAGTACCGGACACCTGAGGAAGCATCAAAAACAAAAAGAGGCAGACCAACAGTTTTGGGTAAAGATCTTGAGGAAGATCTAGTTCACTATTGTCTTGCTATGGAAGCTTCTTTTTTTGGGCTTACTCGTAATGACTTGCGAAGAATGGCTGTACAATTGGCAGAGATAAATAATATTGAACATCCTTTTAAAGACGAAATTGCTGGGAAAAAGTGGGTTAGTCTTTTCCTCAAACGCCACAAAACCAAGCTGTATGAAAGGAAACCTACTGGAACATCCTATAGCAGGGCTCTTGAGTTCAGTAAAGAAAACACACAGAGATTCTTCCACCTTCTGGAAGATGTTTATGAAAAAGGTAAATTCACTCTCGACAGAATTTACAGTGTTGATGAGAGCAGCATTACTGTGGTGCAATCTAAAGTAGCAAAAGTAATTGGCCTTAAGGGTAAAAAACAGATAGCCGCCTTGACATCAGGAGAACGTGGAGCCCTCATAATGATTGTTGCTTATATGAGTGCTAGTGGCTCATTCGTACCCCCTTTAGTAATTTTTCCGAGGAAAAATATGAGTGAACAGTTGAAAAAAGGGGCTCCACCAGGAACAATCTTTGCAGCACATCCTTCAGGGTGGATCCAAATTAACTCCTTCAGTCAGTGGTTTCGACATTTCCTTGAGTTTGGCAATCCTACTAAGGAAAAACCTGTGCTGTTGCTCTTGAATGGCCATTTTAGCCACACGCAGAATATTAACCTGATCGACTTGGCAAAAACCAATCGTGTAACAATTTTTTCGCTGCCACCTCACTCTTCACACAAATTACAGCCTCTGGATAAAACTTTCATGAGTCCTCTCAAAGTTTACTACAGCGAGGAAATCAGGCAGTGGTTAAGCACAATGAACGTGCTGTCAGTGCTTTTGATGTAATGAACCTGTTTGGCAAAGCCTACATTAGATGCCAAACAGCTAAAATAGCAATCAACGGATTTAAAGTAACAGGCTTATATCCCTTGAACAAGAAGCTGTTCTCAGATGCTGAGTACATTGAAGAGGCGAACAAAAAACGAGAGTCCTCTTTCTATGAATCTGTGTTAAGGAAGAAAAAACCGGAAACTCAGAGCTTTCCAGAGAATAGAGAAGAATGTGATGTAGACGAACCATAAGATGAGTTTGACCCAAATCGACCATCTACATCTTCGGCAGGTCAGGGCATTCCTCTTTCGTCAGCTACACGTGAGGATTCTCAGTGTTCCACATCCTCTAAGACAAGCCCCTTTGACATCACTCCCATCCCAAATATCAAAAAGAGGATCTCAAATAGGGGATGAAAGGCTTGCAGTTCTACTGTAAACACATCTACGCCTTATAAAGCCTAATTTATGGAAGCTAAAATAGCTAAAGAAGCCAAGGAAGCTGAACAGCAAGCACGTAATCGTATTCAAGGATGCAAAAGCAGTTGCGACCGGGGGTACGGTTCAGCAGTAGGGCCTTCTAGAAAATGTAAAGAGCTTTTCCACAAGCGTCTTAATTTTGAGAAAAATGAGAAGGAATCAAGCACTGAAGCTGAAAACAGCATGTCCTCTGGAAAATCGGGATTGAAGCTTCTCCCAGGAGTGTCCCCATCCAAAGATGATGACGCTTGGTGCATGTTTTACGACAGGAAATTTTCCGAAGATTCTAAAAGGGAACTTTGGTTGATGTGCATTATATGTTCGCTGTGGGCCCATGTGGATTGTACTGGGGCTGAAAAGGACGTGTACATCCGCGATTTTTGTCTCTAAACGATTTAATTCTGTTATATATTTTCTGTATATTCATATACTGTACATATAGCCTATATTCTGAATATTGTTTAAAAATAAAACCTGTAATTGTTATATCACACTTATACTTTCAAACTATATTATGTTTTCTCTGATTTAATTCTTTTTTCTTATTTCTTAGTGTTATTTCGATAATTTTCACGAGGGGTCCGATTTAGGCAACTATTTTTCAAATCGCCAAAATGTAAGGTTTAAATTTTTTTTAGTAATGTTTTTTGATGATTTTTTTTAAAGTTAACTGTACATGGCTCATAACATTGTAAAGTAAATATTTCATGCTTTAAAAATAGATTTTATATATTTTTTTAAATAAAAAACAAAATGGGGGTCTGGTTTTGGGCACTTTCCTGTACCTTTAACTGATTAACCTAAGAGAACTACAAAATGCGAAATATACGGATGCGTAAACCATTGAAAGTTTTGCCTGGGAAATGACGCTAGAACTAATTGTCCATAGACAAATGTAATCTTGAAAATCTTGTTGTGTCTAAATTCTCGTCACGCCACAGTAGAGATGCGAGAAAGCGAATAATATGGATTTGATAAATTAAAAAGTTAGTCAAAGTCCAGCATCATGCATGTAGGTATACTGATTATTGGAAAAATAACTTTTTAAATTGTATGAAAATTAGAGATTTTCGAAATGGAGTTGGTATAAAACAAATATGAGTTCCGACATGCGATGTGTTGATGCAAAAACACCTTGTCACAGTAGCTGCAGGGATAAGTTATATCTGGTGGTGGCGTTACAGGATGACGCGGCCACCATGCCAGGATGGATGGATAACTACAATTCGTGCTGTATAGATGCTGCAATTAACTGACCAGCGGTTGGGTTGTTATTATATCCTCCATGTTGGCATATAACGAAAAAAAAAAAATCTCCAGTCCATCTTGATTTAATGTTCTCCGACCGCGAACGCCCTAATGACACCAGAACTCGCGAGCTCGGTGCCACGCGCGCGCGTTCACACTCACACGCGCGCACACACGCGCGCGCGTAACCAAAGAGATTTCTGTAACATTTAGAACATACGTGAGATGCAGTAACTGTAATCAATACTGAACTATTAAAAACATGCCACAATTTTCATTGTTAACGTGTTATATTTATCATCATTAACACTCAACACCTCCGTTTACACAACTAAACGTAACATATCAAACAACTTTCAGTACGTAACCTAACAAGATGTTCAGGCTTAGAAAACTCATACTTAATTATTATCGTTCACACATACGAATAAATGTTACATGATGAAAAATCCAATACCCCAGGCAATTAATGATATTGATAAATAAGTGTAATTACAGAATACGTCCATTTTGCCATGCCACAGCTGTTTCATTACAAATGTAGGCTTATTCAGTGAACTTGTCTAGTACTGCTGGTGCTGATCGCAGACTCCCAGTTTGAGAAACAGCTCCAAATTCTTCGAGTGCCACAATTGTGTAGAGTGCTTTCAACGTCCACACACACCATCCCTTTCCCTCGTGACGGTTTCTAGCCGACACATGCAAACAGCAACTTCATCTGTATTTCCTCAGTTGGTTTTTTCTTTCCCAACGAAATAGAGAACACCCCTCCCCCTCTCGTAGTGTGGCTCAATAAAGGTATTTTGATTTCATTTCAGGTTTGCACAGAAATAAAAGTGAGGGATTCCCTGTTACAAAATACATTTTTTTGAAATTTTTTTTAGAATGGGTACACATGATTGTAAGAAAAATACAAAGTATAAACATTTTTAAACTCCCAAAAAGAATTACAAAGTTTTACCCCAGTTTGTTACAAAAATACTGTTCAAAATATTATTCCCTCGGGTATAAAATGACTTTCATAACGAGAAATTACATGTACAACTTATCTTTTGAAATCATTTTAAGCAGCAGTCTAACATCCCCCCCCCCCCATCATAGTTACGGACCTATTTCAGTCCCTGGCCCTGTCTCCTCACAAAGGGGAAAACACGAGCCTTGTGTTCTATTTGCGCCCCTTTCTAGAAGGATTTCTGATGTTCAAGTAGCATGGAGCGCTCCCGGTGACGTCACAAGCTGGCTCGCGGCGTCCGTTGTTCTGGAGACGCGCAGGAGAAGGGGTAAGGCACGAAGATGCGTCGAGAAAGAAGACCAGTGGCCGCGCGCTAGTATATCGCCAGATCTCAAGCCATCACTCGGCAGTGGCTGTAGTCAGATGGGGCGCTCACACCCAGGTAATCCAAGTCCACATCGGCAATTCCCACGTAGCTCACGTAGAAACCAACAAGAAATATAGCGAGGAACTCTAGGTGCATACACCCGGTGGTAGGTGTGACACCGTCACACCCTAACAAAGTTGTGTAGCGTGCAACACGCTTTTATGATAAATTCAGTATTGCGATCGGCCTACGTCCGATGGCCTGTGGAAGATGCGCAATTTGTTAGTTAGAATACCAAATGTGCATTCTACATACCGTCTTGCACGTGATACACGGTAGTTAGTGAAGATATTTGGGCGGCTCTTAACAGCGAGGTCTTGAGAGCCGATGAGTTTGATTGAGGTGAGTATGGAGCAGTGTTGAAATGAGAGGGCGGGGGAAACGGGAGATCCGCGAGCATATCCGTCGACCAGCGGCGAAAACCACATGCGAAAATCCGGGGGTGACCCGGCCGGGTATTGAACCCGGTTCACCTTGGTGGGAGGCAAGCAGCCGAACCGCTCAGCCAACGCGGCCCCCCTACACGGCAGTTGTATAACTTTTTTTACCATTACAGATTTTTGGCAATATATGGTCGTTGCATGTGCTTTGGAAACAGTACATGCTTCGTCACCAACGAAGATAAAGGGAAGAGGTTCCCCGTTTAATCTTATCGGTTTGTCACTTGAGATGTTAAATGTACCTTCATTCATCTTCTGAAAGAGAAAACTGTTTTTGTATATTAATGAGTGAGATGCCTTGCCATATGAACCAACAGGAGTAGAGTGACGATCAACGTTTCTTCGTCCGGTTCATGTTCAAAGTGACGTTTTGCTGTGGCACGCCTTGGTAGCGTGGCGCTGCTCAGTGGCCAGTTCAAGGCACCGAGTGTTGCCACTCGACGTCGCGGCCGAGTGGCTCGTGTGGACGGGGCCTTATGAACGAAAGTGGAAAGAAAAGGGCCGACAAATTGGGGTTAATTCTAGCAAACACGTTCCACAGAAAAAAAAAAACGTTTTAAATCCCTTAAAAATGAGAACTATTATTATATTATGTTACGTTTCCGCACAAATTAACGCCATCTGGAATACATTTCAGGACTATAGTTTATCATTTCCTAGTGATAGTCTCGTGTAAACGTAACTACAAAGTGACATATTCGGCCACGGATTAGTGCTGCTATCTCGTGATGCTCAAAATGAAATTGTACCACCTGAAATCCTGTATGCATGCAAATATATAAATTTATTATAGAAGAATTATTCGAAAATGTGTTAACAAATAAATTTCATTTAAAGTTGGAAATTCGCCATAATAACGAAATTTGTGACACAAGGCACTATGTAATAACGGAAAAAATATAATTCAACAAACAGATCGTTGGTTTCAGAACACGGCCCGCTACACTGCCAAACGTACATCTTTGCACCAAGATATCAATAAAGAAAGATATGGCTACCACATAAAGACGCTTACGAGTAACTATCAGTATGGCCCTATTTATCATGAAGACAATCACTTTGACTGTCTTTAAGCGAGATCAAGTTAGAGAATAGGGCCCCAGAGCAAATAAAGACGACCAGCCTCTCCTCCTCCTCCTCTTCTGCGCGCGTGCGTGTATTCCTCGCCCAGTGCCAGCTATAGTCGGTTCACGACTGGAAGAGACTTTCTTGAAGCCCTGCTAAAAATCTACTTTCAAGCCCATTTTGTATCCTTCCGCCAAAGGTAAACAAACATTGCCATGTGGCAGTCACATGGCAATGTTTACATGCAATGTTTACATTCCACTGTGTGTGTGT